>JANAVB010043764.1:52500-93688 GCA_029216955.1 Iris pallida | reverse complement strand
GCACGTTGTCCAAATTAGCTTCCAAATAATACAATACTGTTAGTGCCGGGGCACAATTTTTCGATGGAAAAACTGAGAAAATGAAACAATTGTAAAAATAACGTTTCAAATCAACACTTCAAGGAAGGTGCTTCTGAATTATGAGAATCTAAAAAGATTTTGTATTCAACAGCAATCTGATCGTAGTACTTCTAAAAAGAAGATACAATCAGAATTACTGGCAGCAACGAAGAAGGTGACTGCGAATGATGGAAGAACTCCTGCTGGGGTGAATAATCACCGTTGCTCAAAGCTTTATTCGCCCTACACGAACAGCTTCCAGGAACCAGCAAGTTCGTCGGAGAACTTGGAACACTCCTGCACTTCTGACTCCTCGAATGGACACGAACTTCCGTGCAAAAGCAACGCTGGTGCGGCGCCTTTCCTCTCTCTCGAAGGCTGCTGGAAGATCAGAACTGTGTTAAAGAACACTTCTGAATTCTCTGTTTACTTGTGCTAAAAAATACTTCGTAAACTTTCTATGGTGGCTTCTCTTTCTTGTGTATATATCTAGCCTTGAGAGAGAGAGGATGCCTTATATAGGCCCTGCAGCAACTGTTCGGTTGCCACAAAGTTAGGGACGTGGTAAAAACCATCCCGAACATGTAGCAACCGCCCAGAACATGCAAACGCACGTTCTGCTGTAAGTTGCACCAACTGCGCGCACCCTGCGCTCCTTGCACTCCGCGCACTGAGCCACTTGCGCCAACCTGCACCAACTGCGCGCACTGCGCCACTGCGCAGCCAGCGCACCCGGCACAACCTGTGTGCAACCTGGCGCGCAACCTGGCACGCAACCTAGCGCGCACCCTGGTAACGCAAGTGGCTCGCGCAACGAGCACAACTTAAGCGCACTATGCGCCTAGCGACGATGCTGACGTGCTAAGTGCAAAATGCGCCAACAAAATGCCACATTACGTCTCATGAGCCCATGAGCCCGAGTCCGAGTCGCTAAGCCCCTACGGGACTTAGCTCCCATGGAAATAAATTTTCCAAGAGCAAAAAGCATGAATGCTTTAATTATTGATTTTAGCCTTTTTCTCATTAGAAAATAACCCCACATGGCAAACCCATATGCACCTCCACACTACATGTGCATCTCCAATAATAGCAAAGCTAATATATAGAGATACAATCTCTTTGTTTTTTCCGATGTAGGACTAAAGTTTTCTAAAGAAAAAACCAAAACTCCAACAATCTCCCACATATCTCTATATATATGGGTATAAGTGTTCCCCACAGTAACTGTCCATCATGCATTAGGAGAGATGTCGCTGACGACTTGAATCTTTCCGCATGGATCAAAATCAGACTATAATACATGAATGGACTAAGCCTTGAATTCTGCATCATAGCTGAAATTCTTTCCACTCACATAATGTAGTTACATGTGCTTCTGGCTACACATTAAAGGCCCAGTGCCAGCCTGGTTTCAGTGTATAATTTTGGGCGTCTACAAGTTTACCCTCAAGAGACGGCCTGAGATCTCTTTGTCCATACACTATAGGTGAGTTCATTATAAAGAGACATGGCATGAAGCACTTTGTGCTTCTCTTGCGGTGCTACGCCGCTATGACATGGCTTAAAGCCAAGGCATTACCCCTCCCTGGGAATCACCCCATATCTGGGAACCTTTGTAGTGTCATACTACTGTAGCATGAGGCAATCGCCTCTTTGTAGTGCCAAACTACCCAGCATGAAGCCTTAGGCTCCCTTGCGGTGTTACGCCGCAACGACATGGCTTGCAAGGCCGAGGCTTTATCCCTAACCGGGTACCTCATCGTGGTGTCGTGCCACTGTAACATGAGGAACTCTTCCTCTTTGTAGTGCTGACTACACCCCTCTTTATTTTTAACATACAGCATTAGGCTAACTGCCTATTTGCGGTGCTACGCCGCTGTGACTTAGCCTGCAAAGCCGAGGCTTTATCCTATTCCTGGGCAGCACCCCACATATAGGAACCTCATTGTGGAGTCATCCCACTGTAGCATGGAGTTTCACTCCTTGTAGTGCTGCTCTACCGTGCTTCCTGTAAAGCACACCAGGTATTCACTCTGCATGAGAACTCATTAAGGCAATTAAGCCAACTTTTCCACAGGAACCGTTTTCCGCAGAAAACAACAGTAGACAACAGTGGTTATAGGTCCGTAACCTCTCCATGCCCAATAGAACATGTACCCACCATTCCTGATATTCTTCTGATTAGTGGTCCTCCCTTGAACCAAAAGCTAGATGCCTAGTAGATTTTTCTTTAAACTATTAGCATAAAACTTTATGATAGGAATACAATAATACAATATCAGAATGCCTTCAAGCCCATTTTACAAGCTGTGTCATCGACCAGCTGGCGCTTGAGGCCCTTGGTGAACGGATCCGCCAGGTTCTCCTGACTCCGAACATCAATCACTGCAATAACACCTCTCTTGATAAGATCGTGTACTGCCATGTGCTTCAATCGCACAGTCCTCTTCTTCCCGTTGAAAAGGTCATTTGATGCCACCGCCGCAGTCGCCTGGTTGTCGCAGTATATCGGTATTGCCGGTATTTGTGCCCCAACCACTGGAAGATCATACATGAGCTCTCGAAGCCATTCTGCTTCCTCGGCTGCGGTATCAAGTGCAAAGAACTCAGATTCCATGGATGACCGCGAGAACATAGTCTGCTTCTTCGACTTCTACGATATAGCAGCTCCACCCATTGTAAAATGAATCCACCTGTGGACCTCTCGCTCTCCACCTCTGAGCACCAACTGGCATCACTGAAGCCTTCCACTACCGACGGATCTCCGCTGTAGTACAGTGCATATGTCTTAGTCTTCTTGAGATATCTCATAACCCGTTTCACAGCTTTCCAGTGTTCAACACCTGGGTTGCTCGTAAAACGACTCAGCATTCCCACGGCGAAAGCTATGTCAGGCCTTGTGGCAGTAGTAGCATACATCAAACTCCCGATTACGCTTGAATACTCCAGCTGCCTGACACTTTCCCCTAAATTAGGCTTCAGCTTCAGATCACACCTGTATGGCGTATCGATCCTTGGAAGATCCCGATACCCATAACGAGTGATCATTTTCTCAATATAATGAGACTGTGACAGCGCTAATCCAGTGTCTGTCCGGATGATCTTGATCCCTAAGATCACATCAGCTTCCCCCAAGTCCTTCATACTGAACTTGCTCGAGATGAATTTCTTTGTCTCCGTGACACAACCTATATCCGTACCTAGGATAAGCATGTCGTCCACGTACAGACAAACGATCACACCTCTTCCATCAGCGAACTTCGTGTAAACACACTTGTCCGTCTCGCTGACCATGTAGCCATTTGACCTTATAACTTTGTCAAATTTCTCATGCCACATCTTGGGAGCCTGTTTAAGACCGTACAAAGATTTCACCAACTTGCAGACTTTGTCTTCAAGACCCTTGACGACAAATCCCTCTGGCTGTTGCATATAAATCTCTTCGGTCAGCTCGCCATTTAGGAAAGCCGTTTTCACATCCATCTGATGTATCACCATCTTATGTATTGCTGCGAGAGCAATCAATATTCTGATGGTGGTCATCCGGACTACTGGAGCATACGTGTCAAAGTAGTCGATTCCCTGCTTCTGAGAAAACCCCTTGGCTACTAGCCTAGCCTTGAACTTGTCAATAGTTCCGTCTGCTTTCATCTTCTTCTTGAAGATCCATTTGCATCCGATGGGTTTTGCTCCTTCAGGAAGATCAACTAACACCCAAGTGTTATTTGAGGTGATGGAATCAATTTTATTGTCAATCGCCTCCTTCCAGAAAACCGCGTCTCTGGTCTTCATCGCCTAATCATAGGTAAGCGGATCAGCTTCAACGTGATAGGTGACAAAGTCACTTCCGAAGTCCTTCGGCCTCCTCACTCGCTTCGTTGACGGCTCAGCGAGATCTGATTCAACCGTTGTTTCAACATCTTCTTGGACTACATCTTCATTGAAGACCTGCGCACCCTCATTATTCTCCAGAACATCCGCAAGAACAATATTCTTGTGCCTTGCAAACTTGTCTTCAAAATATTCTGCATCGCGAGATTCGATGATATGATTTGATTCAATATCAAGAAATCTCCGAGCATCACTCTTCTCGGCATACCCTAAGAAGATCGTCTTAGTAGTCCTTGTCCCAAGCTTCTGAATCTTCAGATCTGGAAGCTTGACATATGCCAGACACCCCCACACTCGAATGACATTCAAGTTAGGTCTGACTTTGAACCAGAGTTCATGAGGAGTAATGTCAGAAGTTGCATGAGGCACCCTATTCAGAATAAAAGTGGCCGTCAGTGCAGCTTCTCCCCAGTAGCACTTAGGAAGACCAGCAGTCAACAACATTGAGTTAATCATTTCTGTTAACGTTCTGTTCTTCCTCTCTGCTACTCCGTTTGATTGAGGGGAGTACGGAGCCGTAGTCTCATTGACAATTCTATGTTCTTTGCAGAACGATGCGAATTCATGAGACCTATACTCCCCACCTCGTCACTTCTTATTCTTTTGAGTTGTTGTCCAGTATGCCGCTCAGTTTCGGCTCTGAACTCCTTGAACTTCTCAAATGCTTCGTCTTTAGCCTTCAGCAAGTAGACGAACGCATACTTTGAGAAGTCATCGATGAAGGTTATGAAATACTTCATCCCGGCCTTTGTAGAGAACTGTTTGAAGTCACAGATATCGGAGTGTACCAACTCCAGAAGATCTGTACTTCGATTAACCCGAGGAAAGGGTTTCCTTGTGATCTTTGTTTGAGCACAAACTTCACATTTCTCTACCTTACCTCCACACTTGGAGATAAGTCCTAGACTAGACATTCTGTTTATTCGTTTACAATGAACATGTCCTAGCCTATTATGCCACAACTCAAGAGTATAAGCAGAAGGAGTGATTTCATTAATCACATTAATTACATTGGACTGATTTACAAGCTGAATTTTGAACATTCCTTCGGTATAAAAAGCTTTTCCGAAATATATTCCCTTGATAGACATCACCATCTGGCCAGCATTGATGTCCATCCTGAGGCCTGCGTTGCAGAGTAGGCCTCCTGAGATCAGGTTCTTGGCGATAGCAGGTACGTGCTTCACGCCTTGAAGCGTCAGAGACTTCCCCGAAGTCAGCTTCAACACCACCGTCCCGATCTCGAGCACTTCAGCTTGTGCCTGGTTCGCCATCATAACCACTTCAGAAGTAGGTGTGTAGGTGGTGAACCACTCCTTACTGGAGCAGACATGGCAGGAGGCTCCAGTGTCTACCCACAAGTCAGAGTCAGTCCTTACCGCATCAACCTGCACAATCATAGCAACAACGTTAGTGATCATAGATACCTTACTAGGCTCTCCTTGCTCTGATTGCTTGGTCTTTGCTTTGCATTCATTCTTGAAGTGGCCCTTCTTGCCACACTTGAAACAAGGCATCTGAGACTTTGCCTTCTTTCGCTTGAAGGAAGTCCCCTTCACGTTAAGATTGTTAGGGTCCTTCTTCTTGTTGTAGGAAGCCGCCTGCTTTCCTCTTGGTTCCTTCGTATGAACCAGATTGGCGTTAGCCAATTGCTTGGACAGTGCGTCCACCTTCAGTTGAGCCCGTATCTGGTCCTCAACATAGATTTCCTGCAAGAGATCCTCAAGGCTGATCTCAAGCTTCTTTCTATGCATATTTGCATAGAACTTACTCCACCCAGCGGGAAGCTTTGAGACAATTCCTCCAACAACAAACTTGTCGGGGAGGGGCATCGCCTCGTCTTCCAACTTCTGTTGCAGCTTCAGAAATTCTTTTACCTGCGGCAACATGGACTTCTCGTCCTCAAAGAGCCACTTGTGATTTTTTCAACCACAAATATCTTGCTCCTGTTCTTGTCTTCTTCGTACAGTTTCTCCAAAGACTCCCATGTCTCTGGCAATTGTCTTCTTACTGTAGGATTCTGCTAGAGAATCCTCTATAGCATTCAGGATAAGCAGCCTGCAAATGCTATTTCCCTTCTCCACTTGGCCTGAAGTTTAGTAGCCGCAGTGATTGCGGCAGCAGACCCAGTATCTGGAACTGTAGGTTCCTCTTCAAGAAGCACGTGATCAACGTCTCTGAGTTGAAGAGTGAGAAACCTTCCTCTTCCAGACTTGATAATGCTCTCCATCAAACTTTTCTAACTTACAAAAGTCAGTATTGAGGAGTGAAACATTAACATTTTCCATCATAGCATTACAACTTTGAGATTGTTAGTGCCGGGGCACAATTTTTCGATGGAAAAACTGAGAAAATGAAATAATTGTAAAAACAATGTTTCAAATCAACACTTCAAGGAAGGTGATTCTGAATTACGAGAATCTAAAAAGATTTCGTAATCAACAGCAATCAGATCGTAGTACTTCTAAAAAGAAGATACAATAAGAATTACTGGCAGCAACGAAGAAGGTGACTGGCGAAAGATGGAAGAACTCCTGCTGGGGTGAATAATCACCGTTGCTCAAAGCTTTATTCGCCCTATACGAACAGCTTCCAGGAACCAGCAAGTTCGTCGGAGAACTTGGAACACTCCTGCTCTTCTGACTCCTCGGATGGATACGAACTCCCGTGCAAAAGCAACGCTGGTGCGGCACCTTTCCTCTCTCTCTCGAAGGCTGCTGGGAGATCAGAACTGTGTTAAAGAACATTTCTGAATTCTCTGTTTACTTGTGCTAAAAAACACTTCGTAAACTTTCTGTGGTGGCTTCTCTTTCTTGTGTATATATCTAGCCTTGAGAGAGAGAGGATGCCTTATATAGGCCCTGCAGCAAAGTGCGCCAACAAAACGCCACATTACGCCTCATGAGCCCATGAGTCCGAGTCCGAGTTGCTAAGTCCCTACGGGGCTTAGCTCCCATGGAAATAAATTTTCCAAGAGCAAAAAGCATGAATGCTTTAATTGTTGATTTTAGCCTTTTTTCTATTAGAAAAATAATCCCACATGGCAAACCCATGTGCACCTCCACACCACATGTGCATCTCTAATAATAGCAAAGCTAATATATAGAGATACAATCTCTTTGTTTATTCCGATGTGGGACTAAAATTTTCTAAAGGAAAAAACCAAAACTCCAACAAATACAATCCGTCTTCAATTTTCAACACTACTCTACTGGAAATACATACAAACAAAATTACAGTACGTGTGCAGTCAATCATGCATATATATATATATATATATATATATATATATGAATTACCAAAATTCCAACAGAACACTTAGAAATCCCTCACATATCTCTGATACTTTGTGCATGTGAAACCCATTATTCAATGGAATTTCGTGTTAATATTAGTAGCAATTTTTTCTAAAATTATTATCATTTTTAGTATTATTATTATTAAATATTATTGAGTGGAAAGTAATTTCAAAATTAATTTATTTGGACTTTTGGATGTTGACCCAGACCCGAGCCCGGAATCCGACTCCTGAACCCAGACCCAATCCTAGTTATTTTGAAATTCTGAATTCTTTTAAAATATATTTATACATATATTTCTTCCTTGGAGCTGGTCCACGAAGGACCAGCACATACACCCTTTTCTCCTCATTTTATTCTCCTCCTATCCCTCACGTTCACTCACGTTAACCACCACTCCCCTCTTTTTACTCTAACACACCCCCATCTCTTTGGTAAAACCAACAGAACCCTCTCATTTCTCTCAACTAATCCCTCTCTCTCCTTTTCCCATTCTTCTCCTTCCTGGAGAAACCCAACCCCAGGCCTAACCCCGATCTACCAACGTCTTCCCGGCGCCATCGCCGCGCGCCCCGCCGGCCGAGCTCCTGCGGCTTCCTCCGGCACCGAGCCCGGTGGCCTAGGCGACCCCAGCCGGCCATCACCGCGCGGCCCGGCGCTGTCTCCGCGCGGCCACCCGCCTCCGGCGCGGTCCCGCCGGACCCCCGAGGCCGCCGCCGCCTTTCCGCGCGGCCAAGCCAGCTCCGACGCCGAGTTTCCCCGAGCCCGGGCGACCCCCTCCGGGTCAGAACCCGCCGACCCCCTTTGGCCGCCCCTTGCGCGGCCGAGTCCTCTCCCGCGGACTCCTCTGGCCACCCGAGCCGCTGTCCGCGCGCCCATCCCCGTGGTCGCGCCCTTCCGGCAAGGTCCAGCACCTCCCCGCATCAGCGCGCCCTTCCGGCGAGCTGCTGCCGCTTTCCAGCGGGCCAGATCTGCGCGCGAGCCCTTTTCCCGCGGACCCACTCCTGCTGTCCAGCGTTCTGTGGAGTTCCCGCTGTCCAGGATCCGCGACGCCGTTGTCCGAACGCTGTTTCAGTTTTCCCAAGCTTTTCCCGCGGCTCCCCGCCAACGGAATTTGGTAAACCCTTGTTAATCACAGTAGTTCGTCCCTCCCGTAGAGTCGGTGATGAGAATCGGTCCCCGGTTTCCCTTTGGGAAATCCGGTTAGCTACGTATATTTTCGTTTAGCGGTGTTAGATTATTTTCCTGTGTTGCTTTGGTGTGATTTGGTTGGGTTATGAGATTCCCGGACTTTTCGGGAATTATTCGGTGGAGTTGGAATTATTTTTCTGTGGCTTGGAATTATTTTAGTGGATATATTCTGTGGATTATTTTGGGTTGGAAATATTTGCAGGTTTCTGTGGCGCATTTCCCAGTTTTGGGTTGTCCCGAAATAGAGGAAATGCTGCCCAAATTTTTACAAAAACTATATTTATTTTGATTTCAAAATTGGTTTTCGGAAATGAATTTTAAACTGATTTTTCGGGCGACGACCGTACCGGTCTGTGGGCCCTAAAATGCAAACGCACCGGTCCGACCGGGCGTTGTGGTATTAGCTGGATTTTGATGATGGACCGAGTCTGAGACTCTTAACATTTATTTTAAATTATTTTATTTAATATTTAGGCTATTTAATATAGTTATTTATTTACTGCACTTTATTTAATAATTAAATCATTTTCCTCTTATTTGATGTAAAAGATAATTGTACAGGGCATAGGCCCACTCTAGGATGTTTAGTTGTGCCATTGTATTGTGTAGCATAGTTTTATTTTATTTTTCTTTTCTGGTGGATGTGAATTTGGGTGATTTTGATTAGTCGCGTAATCGTAGATTAGAGCACGATTTACTGATTAATTACGAATGTAATTAAAATGGATAATATATTATTAAATAACTAGTTCACGGTTTATCACTAAAAGAAATTGTATTTTATAAATATATTACAAAACACAAAGTTTTTCAAATTGTAATTGATTCTTGTGTTATTTCCAAATAATTCAATTAACCGGCCTAATCAACGCACGTAGTTGCGACGTAACCGTTAGCTGTAGTTTAATACAACTTAAAACCTGACTAGGACATGACTACTAGAGATTGCAACTAGCACACTTAGTCTGGTTATTCAGGAATCTAAGTCGAGTTCTCAACTGTAGGAATTCGAAGATTCACCTGACGTTCCTCCTCGGTATCAACCCGTCTCTCCAGTCATTTAATTGAGGCAAGTATAGTTTGTGTTAGTTTACAGTTATTTACTTAATCGTTTTACTGCATGTCTAAACCACGTCTCAAACACGAAACTCTCACCGAGAGTACTGTACTGTAACTACTGTAACTATTGGGGACTGGGGAATAGCGGGGGATTGGGGAATAGCGTAATGATTATGACCATACTGTAACAAAAACTCCTTATCCATTACTGTAACAAACCCAAGCCGGTCATATGTCATTACCTATTCAAATCACTGTTTTCTACTGTAACAAACATGTTTTAAAACTGTTTAGAACTGCATGATTCTATTTCTTATTTAACTGTTTAATTAGCATGAATTGTACTTTGCTCCCTCCTGACTGGAGACAACATTTTAGGTAACACTGAGGATGACGAGCTATACTATAATAGCTACTATGACCCGGTCCTCTACCCTGCGACGGTACCAGAGCCGTCTCTGGAGGACGCTGATCCTGGGACTACTGAATCTGATGCTTAGATAGTTTCCCTTTCCTGCATCTTTCTTTTCTTGGAGTTTGTAGTTTATTTCAGCATTTCATTTCCAGTTGTATTTCTGAATATTTTATCAAATAAAGTTTTAATTCCGAATAGAACAGTTGTGGCAAATGTACTTGTGTTGTTGTGAATACCTGCAATGGAACAGCTTACTGCCGCCGTCTCACCACGGTGCAGGCTGGGCATGGTCCGGTTCGACCCATTAATTTGGGATCGGGTCGTGACATGTTTTCAGTGGTGGCCCATGCAAGTCCACAACAAACAACTTAGGAAAACATACCTAGAAACAATTAGAACACTAGAACATTGATTTGTCACGACATAGGTCCGATTCATATATAAATAAATATTTTTGCTTGATTATAGACCGGTAGGCTACCTTGCTTATGTGTGCGTCCTAAGCCTACCAGAGAATGACCGTTGACCAAACCCTGCTGGCGGTGAGGTGTTATCTCCGGATCATACCTCATCTCCTCAACCAAGCTAGGGTCTTTCCCTCGCGGCTGTTTGACCGTCCTCATAGTGCATCCAGTGAAGTTTTTCCTACACTGGCGAATCCTACTTCATCTCAAACTGAATTGCATTTCCTTGGTGGAGTATTCATTTTTATTGCTCCACCAGTACCAGCAAACATTTTCCAAATTATTGCCCTATTTCGAGAAATTATGGAGTTCCAGAAAGCTCAAGATGAAGCCCAGCAGGAACAGAGGAATATCACGAGAGAAGACATGAAGAACGTCATGATGTAGCCTTAGTTATCTCCAACCAAGTTAGAGCAGAACTTTTGTCCTAGGAAGGAATACCCCTGAATCTAGAAGATATTTGGGTCCCATCAAGTACTCTACTTTCCGGCAGTCTTGCAGTAAGAAGCTTTGGGCTTGTAACTATTGCAAGAGGCCTGGTCATCAGGCCGTTAGTTGCCACAAGAGATTGGGACAATGTTTGGCATGTGGATCTGCTGAACATCGGGTAAAGGACTGCCCTTATCTGTCTATCAAAACAGAGCTCATATTCCAGCAACACCTGTTAGGCCACAACCTAAGGACCCTCTTCCTACCCAGCAGACCCTGCCCCTTACAATAAGGCATGATGCATACTTGAGGTTCATAGAAAAGGAAGCAGTTGGAGACTGCTCATCCAAGAGCCAGAACCATGAGGAATAGTACCTAGAACCGCTGAATAGCATCATCTTTTGGAAGTTGTAACAGGATGTCCTTAGATCAAACATAAGAGCTTTTGCTGTAACTCTCCACATGAATAGAAGTTTTTAGTTACACCCTTATGGCAGATGTTTTCCCTGATAGTCTTCCCGGATTATCCCAGATCTAGACATAGGATTCACCCGTGACCTAGTCCCCGGCTCTTTCCCTAATTCTAAAGGATGTTACAGAGTCAACCCGAAGGTGGCCAAGAAGATGAAGGACCAGATCAATGAAGGCTCTAGGACTTATTTAGAGTGGAGTTTCACCTTAGGGAACACCTATCTTGTTTTACCCAAGAAGGATGGAACAACGGATGTGCATCGATTACCAGACACTAAAGAACAAGTACTTTTTGCCCGGATCGAGGATCTGTTTGATCTGGTTATGTGGAGTTAGGGTGTTTCGAAGTTTGACTTAAGATTTGACTACCATCAAATCAAAGTCAGGAAAGAGGACATTTTCAAGACGGCGTTCAAACACCAAGTATGGGTAGTTTTCTTTGGTCAGGACGTTAGACTGACAAATGCTTCTGCTGTGTTCATGAATCTCATGAACAGAGATTTTCATGAGTATTTGAATCAGTTTATCTTCTCCATAGATAACATTCTGATTTATTCGAAGACTGAAGAAGAGCATGAAGAACACTTGAGGAAGTTTTGGAAACTTTGAGGAAAAAGAAGTTTTATAGTAAGTTATCTGAACGTGGATTGTTGACAAGGTAGACTTTTGGCCATGTTGTCCAGAGAAGAAATTTCGATGGAAGATAGCTGTTGTTGAAGAGTGATATACCCCAAGTTCAATTCGGAAGATTTTTGAACTTGGCCGGCTACTATCAAAAGTTCGTGAAGGATTTCGTCAAGATTGCTGAGCCAATAACGAAGCTCACTTGGAAGGATGAAGAGTTCATCTGAACGAAAGTTTACCAGGCGGCATTGAGGAGCTGAAGAAGAGACTTACCACTACACCAATCATTGCGCTACCCGCAGGAACCGGTGGGTTCTCAATTTACAGTAATGCCTCTGGAAGAGGACTGGGTTGCGTTCTTCAACAACATGGGAAAGTAATTGCTTACACGTGTAGGCAACTACAGACTCATGAGAAGAATCATCCCACGCCTAATTTGAAATTTGCTGCAATTATCTTTACTTTGAAGCTATGGAAGCATGATTTTTATGGAAAAGGAGTGAAATATATACGGACTACAAAAGTCTGAAATATGTCTTCACTCAGAAAGGGCTGAATGTTAGACTAAGAAGATGGCTGAAGCAGATGAAGGATTTTGACATCAACCTGCAGTACCATTCAGGTAAGGCTAATGTGGTCGCTGATGCACTTAGTTGATACTGATGGCGAAGTTCTTAACCAAGGACTAGCATCTGCTAGAAGACATCGAGAAGTTTGGACTGGAGGTTATACTACCTGAAGATAGAAGGAAGAAGCTGGATGCTGATTCAGGGTGATGAAGTTGCAAATGAGCTCGAGTCTGATGGACAAAGTCAAGGAGACTCAGTTTCAAGACGAGACACTTTGCAAACTTAGAGATCAAGTGTTGGCAGGAACACTTGAAGGTTTCTCAAATCGCCAATAATGGAGCTCTGAAGAATGGTACGAGGCTTTTTGTACTATCTGGCGAACTGAGGAACGAACTAATGCAAGAAGCGCACCAGTATTCCATACATCCTAGCAATACGTATTGGGATATGCGTACTCTTATTGGGTAGTATGGAATGAAGAAGGATGTATTCAGAATTGAGGTTAGATGTTTTATTTGTGAACAAGTGAAGGCTAGTCGACAGAGACCCGCAGAGCTTCTACAGTCGTTGGGCATTCCGGACCGGAAGTAGGAGCACATAACGATGGACTATGTGTTAGGTTTGCCTTGATTCCAAGGAGGGAAGAACACCAGTTGAATTATAGTGGACCGACTGACTAAGTCAGCACACTTTATTCCCTTCAAGGTTAGTTGTTCACCGAGAAGTTGGCAGCATTGTACGAGAAGCACATCTACCGGATTCATGGAGTACCGCGGGACAAGCAATCAGAGAGGTCAATCCAGACGCTTGAAGACGTTTGGGATGTTGCGTCTCGGAATTTGGTAGGTCTTGGGAAGACCAAATTGCATTTGGTGAAGTTTTTCCTACCAGAGGAACAATCAGCTTTGACGGAGCTGGAAATTGAGGCCAGGTACATCAGGCCATTTGAAGTTTAAGACGAGTTGGAAGTAGCGTACCAGTTAGCTCTACCAGCTAATCTTGAAAGTGTGCAACGACTCCTACGTCACAGCTCAGACGTCACATTCCGGATCCGAGTCACATTTTGGATATTTCAGAGCTGAAGATTGGACTCAACCTTTCAGTGCCAGAGAAACCAGTTGCAAGCCTAGTCAGAGATGAGAATCAGAATTTGAGCCATCACTTAAACTCCTATTCCTTATCCTCTCTTTTCCCGTTCTAAATTTGACTAAATGCTGCTAAGTTAGCCTAGTTTTGCAAGCTATCTCTTTAAATCTAGCTTGATCATGACGATATTTTATTGGGTGCACCCACTAATATATTGTCTAATCAGGACCGGTGCATGATGGTCTGATCAACCTCGTGTACTTTGGTTCGCCTTTGTATTTTTCTGCGTGGATAATATCATAAAACGTGTCCCTAAACCGTCTCATCCACGACTGCCTTGGAAATCCTTATGATTGGACCTGAGTTACGGGCGCAGTACCCGTACATGTTTGTCTTTCCTACCTTACTTTAAATTTCGAGGACGAAATTTTCTAAGGAGGGAAGATTGTGAAACCCATTATTCAATGGAATTTCGTGTTAATATTAGTAGCAATTTTTTCTAAAATTATTATCATTTTTAGTATTATTATTATTAAATATTATTGAGTGGAAAGTAATTTCAAAATTAATTTATTTGGACTTTTGGATGTTGACCCAGACCCGAGCCCGGAATCCGACTCCTGAACCCAGACCCAATCCTAGTTATTTTGAAATTCTGAATTCTTTTAAAATATATTATACATATATTTCTTCCTTGGAGCTGGTCCACGAAGGACCAGCACATACACCCTTTTCTCCTCATTTTATTCTCCTCCTATCCCTCACGTTCACTCACGTTAACCACCACTCCCCTCTTTTTACTCTAACACACCCCCATCTCTTTGGTAAAACCAACAGAACCCTCTCATTTCTCTCAACTAATCCCTCTCTCTCCTTTTCCCATTCTTCTCCTTCCTGGAGAAACCCAACCCCAGGCCCTAACCCTGATCTACCAACGTCTTCCCGGCGCCATCGCCGCGCGCCCCGCCGGCCGAGCTCCTGCGGCTTCCTCCGGCACCGAGCCCGGTGGCCTAGGCGACCCCAGCCGGCCATCACCGCGCGGCCCGGCGCTGTCTCCGCGCGGCCACCCGCCTCCGGCGCGGTCCCGCCGGACCCCCGAGGCCGCCGCCGCCTTTCCGCGCGGCCAAGCCAGCTCCGACGCCGAGTTTCCCCGAGCCCGGGCGACCCCCTCCGGGTCAGAACCCGCCGACCCCCTTTGGCCGCCCCTTGCGCGGCCGAGTCCTCTCCCGCGGACTCCTCTGGCCACCCGAGCCGCTGTCCGCGCGCCCATCCCCGTGGCCGCGCCCTTCCGGCAAGGTCCAGCACCTCCCCGCATCAGCGCGCCCTTCCGGCGAGCTGCTGCCGCTTTCCAGCGGGCCAGATCTGCGCGCGAGCCCTTTTCCCGCGGACCCACTCCTGCTGTCCAGCGTTCTGTGGAGTTCCCGCTGTCCAGGATCCGCGACGCCGTTGTCCGAACGCTGTTTCGGTTTTCCCAAGCTTTTTCCGCGGCTCCCCGCCAACGGAATTTGGTAAACCCTTGTTAATCACAGTAGTTCGTCCCTCCCGTAGAGTCGGTGATGAGAATCGGTCCCCGGTTTCCCTTTGGGAAATCCGGTTAGCTACGTATATTTCGTTTAGCGGTGTTAGATTATTTTCCTGTGTTGCTTTGGTGTGATTTAGTTGGGTTATGAGATTCCCGGACTTTTCGGGAATTATTCGGTGGAGTTGGAATTATTTTTCTGTGGCTTGGAATTATTTTAGTGGATATATTCTGTGGATTATTTTGGGTTGGAAATATTTGCAGGTTTCTGTGGCGCATTTCCCAGTTTTGGGTTGTCCGAAATAGAGGAAATGCTGCCCAAATTTTTACAAAAACTATATTTATTTTGATTTCAAAATTGGTTTTCGGAAATGAATTTTAAACTGATTTTTCGGGCGACGACCGTACCGGTCTGTGGGCCCTAAAATGCAAACGCACCGGTCCGACCGGGCGTTGTGGTATTAGCTGGATTTTGATGATGGACCGAGTCTGAGACTCTTAACATTTATTTTAAATTATTTTATTTAATATTTAGGCTATTTAATATAGTTATTTATTTACTGCACTTTATTTAATAATTAAATCATTTTCCTCTTATTTGATGTAAAAGATAATTGTACAGGGCATAAGCCCACTCTAGGATGTTTAGCTGTGCCATTGTATTGTGTAGCATAGTTTTATTTTATTTTCTTTTCTGGTGGATGTGAATTTGGGTGGTTTTGATTAGTCGCGTAATCGTAGATTAGAGCGCGATTTACTGATTAATTACGAATGTAATTAAAATGGATAATATATTATTAAATAACTAGTTCACGGTTTATCACTAAAAGAAATTGTATTTTATAAATATATTACAAAACACAAAGTTTTTCAAATTGTAATTGATTCTTGTGTTATTTCCAAATAATTCAATTAACCGGCCTAATCAACGCACGTAGTTGCGACGTAACCGTTAGCTGTAGTTTAATACAACTTAAAACCTGACTAGGACATGACTACTAGAGATTGCAACTAGCACACTTAGTCTGGTTATTCAGGAATCTAAGTCGAGTTCTCAACTGTAGGAATTCGAAGATTCACCTGACGTTCCTCCTCGGTATCAACCCGTCTCTCCAGTCATTTAATTGAGGCAAGTATAGTTTGTGTTAGTTTACAGTTATTTACTTAATCGTTTTACTGCATGTCTAAACCACGTCTCAAACACGAAACTCTCACCGAGAGTACTGTACTGTAACTACTGTAACTATTGGGGACTGGGGAATAGCGGGGGATTGGGGAATAGCGTAATGATTATGACCATACTGTAACAAAAACTCCTTATCCATTACTGTAACAAACCCAAGCCGGTCATATGTCATTACCTATTCAAATCACTGTTTTCTACTGTAACAAACATATTTTAAAACTGTTTAGAACTGCATGATTCTATTTCTTATTTAACTGTTTAATTAGCATGAATTGTACTTTGCTCCCTCCTGACTGGAGACAACATTTTAGGTAACACTGAGGATGACGAGCTATACTATAATAGCTACTATGACCCGGTCCTCTACCCTGCGACGGTACCAGAGCCGTCTCTGGAGGACGCTGATCCTGGGACTACTGAATCTGATGCTTAGTTAGTTTCCCTTTCCTGCATCTTTCTTTTCTTGGAGTTTGTAGTTATTTCAGCATTTCATTTCCAGTTGTATTTCTGAATATTTTATCAAATAAAGTTTTAATTCCGAATAGAACAGTTGTGGCAAATGTACTTGTGTTGTTGTGAATACCTGCAATGGAACAGCTTACTGCCGCCGTCTCACCACGGTGCAGGCTGGGCATGGTCCGATTCGACCCATTAATTTGGGATCGGGTCGTGACAGTGCATTTTGACAACTTAGTCAAGAAGTTGTTTTCAAGAGGTTAGGGTTAATATTCTTAATTCTTCCTCGCTAGCCTGGTAAATATTGTCATCTATTGAAAGAAACTTTTGATCAAGGTATTTAGTTACGACGCCACAATCCAAAATTTCAAGTTTATTGACACGTCCGACACTCGCTTGGACACTTCCAGGATACGGCGGGTGATCAAATAATCTCGCAACTTTGATCTAATACGAAAGATATCGAGCCAAGGTTATATCATCACTCCTCTCCCTCCATTTCTAATGCGAGAATTATTTGAAGCCCTATAAATTTTTGAAAAACTTTGAGTTGACTCTTATTTATTTTACCCTCTTATTTATTTTACTATAATTTAAGGTGCACTCCATCTAATTATTATAATGCATAAAACCTTATCAATGACTAACATCAACTCCTTTAACTCCCATTTAAGTGGGGTGCATCTTGAAATTTGAATTATGGCCAAAATACTCTCAAATAAGTGGGGTGCAATTCAATTTTTTTTTTAATTTATGTAGGCCAAAAGAATTGATTATTAGTCATTAACGATTTTCGTTAAAAGTAGGAGATTTTATGCATTATGGTAATTCGATGGGGTGCACTTTGAATTATCCTAAAATAAGTGGGGGACAACTCAAAATTTCTCTAAATTCTTTTATAGGGAACATCTGAATACGTTTCATGACTAACAAAATTTCGACAGTTCTCACACAAAAAAATTTAGAACGTCATGTACATGTTCAAGATTACCAAAATTTTGACAATCCTTTTTTTTTCTCTTACAGGATAGTCAAAATTATGATGTCCTCTATCAAAAAATATAGTATCCATAATAATTATCTTTAGATATTTATTAATCTTATTTAGATTTTATCCAAAATTTAAAAGACTATAGGTATCACGTATTATTTTAGTATCATCTTTTCCGTGTTATTGAAATTAATGTGTTACATCCATATTACAAGTTATTATTTTGAGTTCATATTTGAATTTCTGTAGCCGAACGGTAAAATGATCATGTCATATCAACTTCTTCCAAAGTTTTGGAAGTGCTATAACTTCTTTTTTTTTTCTTTTTCATTTATGATTGATAAAGAAGTTCAAGGATCTCTTAAGGCCGTAAACCAAAATTGTCCTCAAAGCACTAAATGCCAGTTACCTAACCAAACCAGTTACCTAGGCATCTCTAACACACTCAACCAAAAAACCAATTTGATAATTTTATCACTCCAGCCAATCCTCAATAGGAAGAAAATTTGAGGAGTGGCAAATTGCTTCCTAAAAATTTAGGAGAGAGAAGAGTCCTAAAATTGAGGATCCACTATTTATACTATATATTTTTGTCATTTTTAATTTATATATTTGACTTTATAAAAGTAATTAATATAACATAAAAAAAATTTGTTGAGATCTTTCAGTAAGGTATAATATTGAGCACATTTGTTCTTAGTTTTAATTTTTCTAAGCAAAATATTGACTAATTTTAGTTATATATAAGCATAAATAACTTATAACAATATAATATAAATAACTATATTGAAATAATTATAAAAAAATTGTGTAGAAGTAAATAATAGTTGTTTATTGTTTGAGGGGAGAGGGGTTGAAGTAGGGGTGAGCATTATTCGATTTTGAACCGAAAATCGAACCGAACCGAATAAGAGATTCGGTTCGATTTTAAAATAAATCGGTTCGGTTTCGTTTTTGAAAATACTAAATTTTCTTATTCGGTTTCGGTTTCGGCTTTGGATTTCGGCCGAAAACCGAATAAGAAAATTTAGTTTATATATATATATATATATATATATATATATATATATATATATATATTAAAAAAAATACAAATAAACCCAAAAATCGAATAAACCGAAAACCGAACCGATTTAATTCGGTTCGGTTCGGTTATTGACCAATTCGGTTCGGTTTCGGTTTTGCTTATTCGGTTTCGGTCCAATTCGATTTTCGGTTATTCAGTTCGGTTGGAACCGAATAAACCGAATACTCACCCCTAGGTTAAAGTTGTAAAAATTTGAGAATAAACTAATACAAAAATATTCTATTTCGAGTCCTCAAATGTAGTTAAAATTGTGAGAAATGGATTGGAGATGACGACCTTACAATAGCATCAATCAAAGAACTTGCTTTAAAGTAGCTGCAAAATTGAGTTGTAATCCGTTACTAGAAACTAGCTCAATTGCAAGCTTTTGAACATCGTGCCAGTTCAAACATGGTTCGGTCTCATCCGAGCACAATTCGAATCCACTAGATAGTTATGATACAATTTGTCAACATAGGTCACGGTCCCGTTTGGTGTCTTTTTTTTTTTTTCTTCCTTCCTTCAAAAAATTCAACATCAAAACAATCTGTTCTCTCCAACAAGAGTCCCTCTACACCTCTCAATTCTTCAAAAAAAATTCAACCCATGTAGTTGATTTTCTTCTCCTTTTTTTCAACATTTATTACGAAAATTTAGAACAACAACAACGCTACTTAAATATATTATTGCCTATTTTTATTTGTTATTTTAAATTTTTATGATATTATTTTTATTTTAAAAATGTAAGAACATTACTGGAATATAAATTAAATAATCTTTTTACCATTATCCCTATTCTTGCTCATACTGTTCAGTAAATCCATAATTTCCCGAAACTATCATTCTGAAATTTCGTACCGGTATCGGTATTCGTACCGGTATCGGTACGAAATTGTCAACCAATAAAAAAAAATGGGATACCGAGTCCGAGTCCCGTACAGGGAACCACGAGTCCTGTCCCCTAAAACGACACAGCAAACACGGTAGATGCCAATCCACATCCACTTGATGGGACTCAGTTAGACAGCCCCCATTAATGAGGTGGGACTCCTCGTATGAACTCTCGCTGCTGTGTTGTCGCAGCAACAACCGTCTGTTCACGACACCACAACTCATGTCAAGATTAGTTTTTTATTCATCAGCTGCTACTTTCCAGTTGCAATACACATGCTCTATTAGTAACGCTCGTACCATTTTCTTCTGATTCTAGATTTAGAATGAATGAACTCATTTTTTTAGAATAGTAAATTTTATTTATAGTTTTAATTTCTACAATTTTTGTCACATCTATCCATAGGCGCTAATTGTTAGATTTCTTAATTTCTAGTTTCTAGATTGTAGGAACTCATTTTTGTAGAATAGTAAATTTCAATTTGGACTCCAACACTCTAGATTCTAAACTTTACATTATTTCTTTCTCACATCAGTTTCTGACCACAATCTTTGGGACCGGAACTCACTTTATCATTTTCTACTATTCTCATACAAACCCAACCCATTCTATATTTACTTTTTGTTTCGAAATTTTGGGCTCCAAATTGTATTGGAGAGTTCCAACTACTAATGATGCTCTAAGAAAGCGTAAGAAAATATAGAAATAACCCTTATAAAGTAGTCCCTAAGGTACCGTTTGGGAAGGGTGGAAAATGGGAGGAAGGAAAAAGTTGAGGGGAAAGTGAGAGGAAAATTTTAAATGATGGTGTTTGGAAAGGGGGAGAGAACATGGGGGAGAAAAATTTGAGAGGAAAAAGTAGGTGGGTCCCACCAAAAAATTTTCCTCCCAAATGTGGGAGGAAAATGGAGAAAGATGAGAGGAATTTGAGTGAATTTACCCCACCACCCCTCAAAAAGTTAAAATTAAATCATCATTTGAGAATACCAAGGAGAAAATAGTAATTATACCTATATCCATAAACAAATAAAAAATTATTTTTAAACTTTTCCTTCCCCTACTTTTTGTCCATCCAAACAAAGGAAGGGAAAATTAACTTTCCTCCATTTCCTTCCCCTCCATTTTCCTTCCCCTCAAATTTTTCTCTCCCTCCCCCCAAATGTTCCCAAACACAGTATAAGGCACTAGCTTAGTGGTAGTACGGAGGGCCATCCGAGCATAGGTATCTGGTTCGAATTTTTTTCCTGGGCACATGGACGGATTTAGTAATTTCTGACGTTTTACAATATATATTAGTTTTGTCCTTTCTAATTTACAAAGATTAAGTTACCTGAAGTGGTTGTGCTCTAGGCACTCAAGGATAGGTGACGGGTTCGAGACTTGTCTTTCTCATTCTTGTTTGAATTTTTTAATATATTTTTTGTTATTCAAGTTCAATTAATATGAGTTCATGCTGTCGTTAGTTCGACGCTTAGCCAAACATAGAAAATAGCAAATACTGAATCACAAGCAAAAGCAACCCACTTTCACGTCACTCTACTGCATCCAAACATGTCCTTAGGTGTGATTGTACATGAACTGCAAAAATAACTTCTTGTCCGCTGAAATAAAAATATGCATGCTTTTGAGTTTCATGATAGTTCATGTCCGCACTTTCAATGTTTAGAATCTTAGATATAGGATTTTTGTCTGTGGAAATGAGCAAATTCATACTTCTATATTTGGATGGTAAATATCAAGGGGATGAAAAAGCAAAAAAGTGCATCATTGTGATAACAAAACTATTAATTATATAACTAAATTGGTATTAATTTATTAATAACTAATCAACTTTTTCTATTTAAGTACAATAATTAATAATGCCAAAAAAAATTATTAAGTAATTATATTGTATTAAATAATATTACCATTGTGATTTATTATTATTTTGTTAATTATTTAATATTAGAAAAAGAACTATAAAGTATGTAACGATGACTTAAAGTTATTACAGCAATTTCATATGTAACCAAAAACTAGAAGTGTGAAAATTTAATCTACATACTTTTCCACTTTCACACGTCACTTGCATCATAAAAACAGCCCCAATGTGTACATACTTAAAACTAAATATTAATAACTTGGACACTAAATTTTGGATTAATTACACTGACCTTCCCTTCCCCTATGTTTCATGAGTATTACAAGAATTATCCTATTCCAAAAATTATTATATTAACTACCCCTCCTTTACAAAGTTTGTTAACCATAGGGCTGATCGGTGTTATTAGTTTCTATAAAAAAATAGAAACTATATGAGGGTCCGTGTAATTAGTTTCGAAGTGGTCCATATAATAAGTGTAAATCATAGGGTAGTTAATACAATTAATCCCTAAATTTTAAGTTTCTTGAAAATGTAAATCCTACTTGGACACTGTATGACACTTCCAAGATAGTTTAGGTAATCAAATCACATCCCAATTCCACAGTTAGGGCCTGTTTGGTAAACAGGAATTGGAATAGAATTTGGTCCAAATTCAGGATTTTGCAGGATTTTGGGGTTGGATCTAAAAATCCACCGTTTGGTTAGATGGAGAAGGGAAGCTGAATTTTGCTTGGGGAAGAGTGTTGCAGTTCCTGTCCCCCCTTCCTTTTCCCACACCCACATCCATTCTCCTCAACCGGATGTGGAGGATTTTGTGTTGGATTTGCCAAAAAAAAAAAATTGTAGCCCCTGGCAGACCGACCTCCGCCGGTCCGACAGTGCTCCTCATGGTTGGGCCTCCGGTCAGCCCTGGATCCGACTCTTGCGGACTGACCTCGTCGGATCCGACTCTTGCGAACGACCTCCGCCAGATCCTTCCCTTGCGGACCGACCTCCGCCAGATCCGACTCTTGCGGATCCTTGCGGACGACCATGGTGAGAGTGAGAGAGAGAGAGACCGGGAAGAAGAAAGCTTTCTAAAAAAAAAAACCGAAGAACCTGGTCATTCTCTCTCTCCTCTGTAAGTTATAAATATCTAACTTTGTTATTAAATATGTTTAATATTAGTTAATTGACATTAATTAGTTAAAGTATTATTTTCATATTAGATGTTTTTTATTAATATTAACTAATACAAATAATTTTTATTATTATTACATACTTTCTCATTTTCCACTTCTCACTTACCTATCTCAACCAAACACACGTCTACTTTTCATTTTCCATTTTTCACTTTCATATCTCAACCAAACACATTTGTCCCCTATTAGGGGGACAAGAAAGTGAATGAATTTACATCCTCCTTTTTTCCTTGAAAGTCAAAATCCAAATCCAAATCCACTTCATGTTTACCAAACAGGTCCTAAATGTGAAAGATGTTGGCAAAAGTTTGTATCAGACATGTCAAAAGGACATTTACAGTGTTTCCACTTTCCGACCTACAGTGGCTTCTATCTAATAAAGTACTCTTATAACAAAGCCACCTCTTGTGAATTCTTAATTCTTAAGGACAAGGTTACTCTAGTTACTGCAAGAAGGTACTAAATTCCCAAATATTGGAAACCTAAAATCCTCTAGCACACACCCAAATACTTACAATAGGTTTAATAGATTCCCTACATAGACCTGTACTTTTTTCATGACTATTGTAGATTTACACCTAGACTTGTGAGTATATTTCATGATTATTTTTCTACACGAACATTTGCTTTATTGGTATTATCATCTCCTCCCATGTCTAAAAGAACCTACAGATTACAAGACAGCGAAAAATAACGGGACTATGGGTTTAGTACTTACCAGTCAGCCAACGAATGCCTACGTTTTACACCATACCTCGCAAATTGCTACTAATATCTGTGGTCAACAGCAATTTTTTAGCCTTTTAGATTTTACTGCATCTTTAAAGAAACTAGATTACTATTTCTTACGACATCCCGAAAATCTTGGCATGAGATATTACCAATCCAAATATCCGAAGCACAAACACATTCGGAGATCTCTGTAGCAAGTTAGTAATTAAGCACCGGGATATGTTCAATGACTTAACAAAAGTGTTACTCAAGGGACTGGCAACTCGACAAATAAATCAGACTGCAAGTTAAACACTTCTTACAATAAGAAATTTTCGTTTTAATCACTATCACTATCAGTTTTACATGATTATTCTGAGCCGTGATGTACTGATACAACCATTACAGGTAAGTCCCAAAAGTTTCAATGATGCCAAAAATTCAAGACCGTGCCATTCAGACAGGAGATTCAAGATTTAAAACCGTAACCTGAGAACTACTCTCTTTTTAAGTTCAAAACAATATCGAGGAAGAAGAGGAGGAAGAAGAGAAGGATGATACCCGGTCCACGACAGGCACATTTTGTATCAAGTTCATCGGTCCTGCTATAGTGGTGTCGCAAATCCTACAAAGTAACAAACAACAGGATTAGTAAATTGGCATAAGATAAGACCAAGTGTACTTTGTGACATGATTCATGCTTTGAGTAGGGAAAAAGTACTTGAATTCTTTACACTAACAACTATAGTTCTCGCCGCACATTTCTGCTTTCTGACATATTCTCGTGACGAAGGAACAAGTTTGGTGCACTAAAATCAACAATCATGTTGAACGGTAAATTGAAAATTAACAACAGTTAACTGGCTTCTTGATGCTACTATGAATAATAGGCTGCCGCCTGATAGGAACTAACATTGGCGTCCAAGCGTCGCTGTGTCACAAACAGGTTCATCAATTACTCTCAGCTAAAGTTTCTGCTAGGTCCACAGAAAATCACCATCGTAGATATTACTGCCGCGGAGCATGACAGATCATGAAAGAACTACTAAGTTTGAAGGCTGGCTATCAACTTTATGTGCCGAAGCCAAATCCCTGCCTAAGGTAGCTACGACAAGAGAGGGTAGGTAGTCATACAATTTTTGGTTATGGGTTCAAATTCATGCAACCAACGAGCACCTCCAACTTGCCCTAGACTAGAAAAGTCCAAATAAAGAGGTAAATTTTGATATGATTTTGCTCATTGTTGCATAGGCGAGCACTTTCAGATGCCAAGGTCCCTCAGACTCTAGGCGTATGCGCCTGAGCGAAGAAGAAAATTGCATGAAGAAAATTAAACATGTACATTTCCTAAATATACCTATCTTATAGTCATAGTAAAAAACACAGTATATTAATCTAGTGGTGAGGATGTAGCAGCAGCAAAAAGTGGCAACAACGAGGTCGATGATAATAAGGTGATGGTCGTTGCAAGGACGATATGACGAGTAGGTGGCTGATGTTGGTTCTTGTGAGGTGCAGCCAAGGAGGAAATGACTGTTGGAGATGGCGAGAGATTAAGGAGGCGATTCGTGGACAATCTGATGGTGGCAGCAAGCAGTTGACGTCGAGGATCCAGCTTTGAGCTATCTTCATTGAGATCCGCAAAAGAGAGGAGGTATCGTTGCTCGAAAATCCAGAGACAGAACCAGGGAGTAAGGAGTTTCAGTCATTTTATGTGTCGTACCCGAGCATAGTTAGAGTTGGGTACGAGCAGAATTGTAAAAGAACTCATCTGGGTTGATTTATAATTGGGTTTAGTTCAACTTCTAAAAAACACAGAAATTTTTTTTCTTCTCAGGAGCCTAACAAGGAAGCGTTTTGCCACTGCACTTAAGACAAAACGGGACCCTTTGCTGCGTTTAGGTATGCTTCATGCCTAGATGTGCTTTTAATAACTATGATTTTGTTATAAGGAAATACATTCATCTTCACGGCACATAAGGCAAATATCAAAAAGGACAAGATTCCTTATTCTGAAGACGTTGAAAATATAGGGCAAGATGATAGTATGCATTCCTAGCAATAGTCATAGATTCAACACTTTCGGGAATAATAAAAGCCTACAAATTCATGATTCCGGAAAATCCAGAATACGTTGTGAAGTTGGTTAGAAAATTAGGGGACTTTTTTCAAGAATTATATATAAAATGGCAATTTTATAAAAGCTACAAACAAATGAAACCCATGTTCCATTCTGCAGACTCCACGGCCTTAATTGAAATTGGCCCAAGGCTACTTCAAATTTAAGAAAACGGGTTGAATAAGTGAATGATTGGGTTGAATAAGTGAATGATCAAGTACTTTGTCTTGAAACCATTATGCGGGCCACACAAAATAAACTGATGCTTAATAGGTTAAAAGGTCAAGTTAGCGGGTCAGGCTCTGATCAAAACCAACCAAGGTTCATAGTATCGATAGGTATTGGCTGATACCGATGCAGAGGATGTGCATCGTATTTTTGCATGTCCAGATTAGATATTGATCCCCACTGATACCATCAGACACTGTCCAATACATATTATACAGACATTGGGCTATCTTTTCCCCGTCAATTCCTATCTAAAAACAAAAGGAAAAAAGAAAAAAAAAAGTATGGCAAAAACAGTGTCTACATAATGATTTCGTCGTGAGCAAGATCAACATGCTTGGCATTCTCTCTTCTTTTTTAGACTACCATAAAATCCCTCTGCTTAGAGCATAAGGGTAGTTTGAAAATTTTGTCCGCACATGCCTAAGGAAAGAAGGCACCATGCAGTAACCTCCACAAAAAATGGTTTGATATTGAATTACTAGCTTTGCTTGCTCGAGAGAGAAAAATACACGTGACCCTCGTTCTTGCATCCGAAATATTCTTGTGTCCAATATATTCCATAGCATTTTGATCATGCTAACTTTCAAATAAAAAAAGGGCGTTTAATATCATCATATTTCATTCCTCCCTCTTATAGTATCGTTCTTATATCTCCCATCTTTGTTAATAAAATAAGTAACTTGACAACCTAAGCAGTGTTCTAAATGGCGGCTGCGTAGCCCGCTTAGGCGGTAGGCAGTCTCTCACCGCACCGTTTTTCAGTAGGCGGTGGAGTAGGCGGCCAACGGAGCTTGACGACATATGCTGAGGTGAGGCAGCGTAGGCGGACGCCTAGGCGGAGCAATACCTAACAAGATATTTTTTGCCAAAATTTTGTAAGCATTATGGACCTATGGTTCACTATTACGAAACTAGAACTTCATAAATCTTCGTTCTACAACTTAGTTATGCATGGAACACCCTTAAAGTATGCATACTATACAAAAAACAGTGGTAAAATAGTAAAAAATGTATCGACCGCCTAGGCGGCCTAGGCGGTAGGCGGACTCTCTCCGCCGCTCACCCGCCTACCCCGTTTAGAACCTTGAACCTAAATCACTAATAGTGTAGTCTTTTTCTTCATTCCTTAGGTCTCGGTCTCATTCTCCCTCTTATCTAATAACTAGTGGATAACCCGTGCCATAATGGCACGGACATTAACCCGGCCTTCTCGACGTAGGCGTGCAGGCACCGGGCCAGCATCAGGGAGTTCCGGACGGAGACGTGGCCTCCGAACCCGGCCTTCTCGACGTAGGCGTGCAGGCACCGGGCCAACGCCAGGGACCCGAGCCCGGCGGAGGCGGACACGGCAAAGACCACGGTAGCGACGTTCGGAGCGGCGTGGGGCCTCATGGAGGCGAAGACGCGCAGGGCCGTCGCGGGACGTCCGAGGGCGGCGAGGCCCGAGACGGCGGTCCAGGAAACGACGTCCCTGTGCGGCATTCCGTCGAACACCCGCAGGACGTGGTCGACGGAGCCGCGTCGGGAGTAGGCGGTGAGCAGGACATTCTGCACGAAGGGGTCGGACCGAAATCCGAGGAGGACGTGTGCGTGGAACGACCTGGTGGCGACGACGACGGTGGTGTTGAGCAAGGAAGAGAAGGTGTGGGAGTCGGAAGGGACGTGGCGGCGGAGCATTTGGGAGTAGATGGAGAGTGGGTCGGCGGAGATGGCGATGACGGTGTTGAAGGAGAAGGGGTTGGGGTTGGTCATGGCGGAGAAGAGGGAGGCGGCGAAGGAAGGGTCGGCGTCGGCGGTGCGGTGGAGTTGGCTGCTTGCGACGAAGGGGTTGCGGAAGAGGCCAGCGACGACGGCGTGGGCGAGGATGGAGCGGAGGCGGCGGAGTGAGGAGCGGTGCAAGAGGAGCTGGAGGTGGGGGTGCCGTTGGAACAACCGGTTGCTCCGCACCCAACATGGGACCTCCTCCTCTCTTTTAGAGAGAGGGGCAATTTAGTCCTTTCATCATCGTTGAACCAAAGCACATGGGTGATGGGTCGGACCAAAAACCCACTGTGCTTTATATTATAGATACGGAGGTTCTGAAGATAAATGATTAACTTCATGATATTTCTCTGCAATATCTTATCGCTAATAATCTTACATATTATATGAAAGTTGGCATGTCCAAGATGCCATGGAATATGCTATGCTATCACAAGAGAGGAGTCCTTTCCATACCTATTGTTCACCCTAATAGGGTAAGTAATTTAATACCCAACAACATTTGGTAGAGACTACTTGCTAAACGTATTCTATGACCATAATACCCTTGTTCTCCCTCCACACGCACACACACACCTTGTTTGTTTGGTGTTTCTTGCTAAACGTATTCTAAAAGTCAACATGTTATATGCTTACCAATTAGTACGATATTATCATTGTTAAACAACATAACCAAGAAATGTCATTCTAAATGTTGTTGTGTACATCCATGCATAAACATTGCAACATGAGGTAAGAACTAAATGATGGTCCCTAAACGTTGCAAAGGGAGGTAACAAATTAATGACAGTCCTTGATGAAAGGCTAAATTGAAGGAAATTTGTATTTAACGTCTTCTATTCCAAATTCCTGCTTTCCATCCTAATATCATATAATCCTACCTGTTGCAAGTCCTTCAAATCCTTGAAGGGTCGCACTAATTAATTCTCTTTGGAGAAAATTTTCTTTTAAGAAAGCTAAATTCCTCCCTAATATGCAAGTAGTACTTGAAAGTCGTTCACTGTCAACAACTACTAAATAAAATTTTGATATTCTGTACATACCCCTCCAACATATTGTACACCTAATTTATTTGTACTATTTATGTGGAAACGATATAAATTTAAGTTTTTAAGGACAATCTTACCAAGCATGTAGCAAGCTTATCAAACTAAAATGGCTAAAAAATAACTATCTATAACCATAAGAAATAAGGGATCCACATGATCAGCCATGATGCTGTTGTTTACTAAAGAAATGCCAACAATATGTTTGAGAAAAAAAAAACATAAAGAATACCTTCTGAAAGCCAAGCCCAGTTTCCTGGCTTTGTAGAGAGTTTGGAAATTAATAATGCGGACGCAGTAATACTGTGCAATGGCATCAAAGATTGTGCACAAGCCAACTCCACTGGAAGCCTGCAAAACTCAATGTTCTATAAATACACCTTAAAACCATTCTGGCAGCTATACTTTTACAAGATTAGTAAGTATTAAGAAAGAATCTTATAAAAAAGGAATTCGCAAATTGGTACTAAGTAACACTACCGTACCATTGGAAGATAGGATAAATTATAAAACTTAAAAAAAATAGAATCACAAGGTCACCTCGCCAAAAAGTTAAATAATAAAGAGCCAAAATGTTACACAATATTACACATGCACATATGTTCATCTGGGTCAACAAAAACTATATGACTAAAGTTGAACCCCCTTTACTTAGACTGGAGCTTGGTTTAGCAGATGCCAGCACCCACGCCCACCCCCACCCCAACCTAGCATCTGTTAGTTAAGGGAGTTGGTTGAGCTCTCAAGCAAATATGGCTGAAGTAAGAATTTCCAAATGTTTATCAAGGTAACAACAATTTCTCACAACAAAAGTAAGACCAGCAGAAGTTTGAACATTCAACATTTCAGGTAGAAAGAAGCTATTTAATGCAAAAAGTTGTTAATTCCGAATCAATCTTAGGGATAACAATTTCAACAAAGCATACAAACCATAGTTCACAGTGTCGGTCAACCCTTGTATGTATCAGTATATCTTGATCCGGTAGTGACCGCTACCGGTACCGGCAGATGCAGACGTTGGGGGCTCTTTCCCAGTCAATTCGGCAATAAAAATTGTATGAAAAAGAGATGAATAGAAAAACTTGGCAGAAAAAAAGAGAAAGTATAAAAAAGAGAAGATGATAAACATAAAAATCATCTGAAACCGATTCCAAATTTCCAAAACAGCCAAGGAATATGATGAGTAGGGATCCAAAGACAGACAATATATGCTCAAAATATGTTTCTATTTACCTAAACGTCTAAATGATAATAAGCTGTTCTAATTGCCAAAAAACATCTAAGATATGAAAACCTCCTCTAACAAACTCATTCTTCAGTTTGTTGATATAGTTTACCATGCATCCTCTCTTCTTGCAACAGAAGTTTTCACAATGGGGTAATGAGCCATCTTTAATACCAACCATTGAACAAGTGCTGTACTGGTAATCTTATTGCCATATTATAATCTTTCATCACTCGAGTAGCATGTCAATGGACATTTTCATTGTAAGAATAATTACATATTGTTTCACTGTGATTGGGAAATTTCTGAAAATCAAAGCATTCTTGATTCTGCTACTATACATTTGGTTGTAAACTCGGGAACTTTATGAAGAAATATTAAGAATAACGACCAAATTGTGAAATCTAAAATGTTTGCACAATCTAAAGTAACAAACAATAGTCTAAAATATTTCAAAATTTTGGACATCCATCCAAGCATCTAAATTTTTTTTTTAAATCGATAAATATCACAAGATATAGTGATACCTTCAAACACATCTAGAGGCTTGCATTGTTCACATAACACTTAAAACAGTTACTAGTTTCAGTGTTCGACTATGTGGATTAAGCGACCAGTTAAGCAGCCATGTAACCAGAATGACCCAACTGCAGCATAGAGACTAGGGAAAGCAGGTCGAGCTGAAAGAATCTATTATTCAGCCTGATTTACTATTACTCAAAGAGTAATGGGTTAAACTTGTCAGGTGAAGGATCGGATTCAGCCCTACACCCAAAGTCATTAAAGAGCCATTCTTTATATATATCAGACCCAAAGTTTCCCTTCTCACTCCCGCATGCAGCATGCTGCACAGCCCTAAGGACCTAAGATGACCTCACCTAGGCTAGACCAACGACCTCACCGGCGACCTCGACCCAAACCTCTTTCTCTCGTGTGTATGGCAGTGACTCACTCGATAGCTATTAGCTAAACAAAGATTCAGCGATGGCGACTAACAGTGATCAGCGTTCATCAACGACGGAAGGTCAGCACTCTCTGACTCTCTCTGCTTGATAAGTAATATTGTATTACTATTTTTCTAATAGAATGCAATTTGTCTTCAAAAATCTGTGAGGGGTTTCCTAATTTGATATCATGTTGTCTTGTGCTATATATTTTCTTATTTGCTGTACATGTTCTCTGTAATTTGTTTTCCAGTGTTTGCTACTATATTTTTTAGTTCTTGTTGCTATTTTTTTTCTTGATTCAATATTGCATCTTTCCTGCTGCATTCTTGATTCTGCTACTATCTCATTGCAATGTATAATATAGATCAAAGAACAATTTGTTAGGAAATAGTTAATAATAAATACTTAAATAGTAAACATACCAAGTAAAGAAGATAGTCAAATACTTTAAAATGCCATAAATTGGAGATGAAATGGCGACTCGTTGCTGATTTCTTGTAGGTAACTAGGTTAATTATTTTCTAAACAAAAACACATCAAAGTTATTGGAATTTTCCTAATGTATTCCCAACTTTTTCTTCCATCTATTGGAACATTGATTGTCTTCTGTGGGGAAAAATAACCATGTGCGCATAATTCGATTTACAAAATCTGGTTACTTATTCGAGAGTCCGAATTCCATGCAAATGAAACCACAGAAATTAACCTTGAGTTCGTCTGTCCAACTACCATACTCATCAACAACAACAGAAAGCCATCAACACGTCCTTTGTGGCAGTCACAAAAATCTTTCCCCATTTATTCAATCTAAGGTCATGTTCATTGTCAAACTATCTAAAGTCGCTGTCATTCAAGCTTCCCCATTTTGGCCTCAGTAAAGGACTAGTCATCACCTCATCCTGACAACGTTTAACTGTGATCTTGTTATTCCTAAAAGGCCAACTTGGTGGTCTCCTCTTCGCATTTGAAACCATCTAAAACAATTAACGTCCATAAATGCACGCATACTCAAAATATATTTTCATGTATGACCAATGGAGGCCACTCATCCATCTCAACGTTTCAGCTAACCGAGTTTTAAACCAATTTTCTAGGTAGGCAAATGCCATGATGCATAAAGCATGGCTGGGCTACTAGCAAATTAGCAATCTAGACTTTTCTCTTTAACTTCATAAGTTGTCAAAAAGAACTCTAGAAACGCTAAAACTGCTCTATCATATCCTGATTATATTATGCAGTTCAGTAAAGTTAGCTTCCTAAAGTTAGCTTCCTAACCTACATCATTGTCATCATTATATACTTGGAAGGATGACAATATCATCAATGACATGAAAACAATACATAACTTTTCTTCAAATATTGAAAGCTATTAAAGTTAAAATCAATACAAATGCAATTCCAAAAGGAAAAACATGTGGATTAAGAAAACAAAAGAAATATGATTTCCGAGGAAATTAACATATGTTTTCTGTTATTTTGCAAACATATACAACTGCTTACATGTTAAAAGAACAAACTTATACAAGTGGGAATGTTAAGAATCAAAAGCCCCCTCAAAGTTGCGGTGGGGGGAACATAGCCATGCCAGTTGGAAACTTATAACCTTTGCAGCAATGACTAATAGTAAACATCAAAAGACATCCAATTTACTCGAATGTTTAAATCATTTGCACCAATTGCGACAATATAATTTCTACATATTATCTAAACAAAATTCCTAATGGGTACATCAGATACCACAATTCCTACAACAACATAGCTTCTATATTAATAAATTAGTAAACCCACACAAAAATAATTTTTTTCCCAGATGGGTACATCAGATATCACAATTCCTAATATAAGCAACTTCTACAACAATAACTTACTAAACACGCCCCCCAAAAAAACATTTTTTTATTCCAAATGAGTACATTAGATACCATAATTTCGACTATAAAATAACTTGTACATCAATAAACTACTAAACCCACCATAAAATCCAATTTCTTTCCCACATAGCTACATCATATACCACAGTTTCTGCTACAGAATAACCTCTAGATCGATAATGCACTAAACACATCAAAAGGTCTAAAAAAAAATTCCAGACAGCACATCTTATCCAAATTTATACCAATGAAGTGAAAAAATGGAGGAAATAGAGGGAAATTTCGTACCTTGAGATTCCCAACGGAATCTTACGCCGAGAGACGCGAGCGAAGGAAGGAACTGACGAAGAAGGAGGAGGACGGAGAGAGCTGAGGCCTCCGCCGCCATTGAAGAGGGTCGAAGGAGAGAGAGAGAAACGGAGGAGAGATCTTCTCGCGCCACCGAGAGCCGCCATTGCTGCTGCTGCTGCTGCTGCTGCTGCCTGTTCTTTTCTTCTTGTTTTAGCACGTTAGGTGTTGATGATGATCTATACCCGGCCGGCACCCGACTGCGATACTGATGGGTTTCGGGTTCGAAAACCGCGACCGGAAAAGTGTGCCCATAACTGCATTCGGGTCGGATGCAAATACCCCGAGTCCGTGTGTTCACGCGAATCTAGGCCTTTTCGCGGGCCGGGCCGGGCCGGGCCGACCCTATCTGAACCCATCTCTGGGTAGGGGTGCAACTCGGGCGGACTAAACCCGAACCCGATCGAGTAAACCCGTTAATGGGTTGGGTTAGGGTTGAAGACATTCAGGTTCGGGCTTGGGTTCGGGTTAAAATATTTGAACCCGATAAAAAATTGGGTTGGACTTAGATTCGTGTGTTGGGTAACCCGAAGAACCCGAAACCCGACATATATATATATACATATATTATACAAAACACAAAGGTTTTTGAATCCTAGGGCTGACTGTGCCAAGATAAAGAGTGGTTGGGATTTAATCTTGATGAATCAACGGTTGTGGGGTTTTATGGGGAAGAGCATTATTGGGAGTGAGGTTTTATGGGGAAGAGCATTATTGGGAGTGGGGTTTTATGGGGAATCCAAAGATGAAAATTTAATATTTTGATGGTTGGGATTTAATATTTTGATGGGGGCCTCATAATGGTTGTGGATGAGCATTATTGAGAGTGGGGTTTTATGGAGAATCCAAAGAAAATTCACATCCAGCAGTGGTTGAAATTTAATATTTTGATGGGGGCCTCAAAATTATTATTGTTCGTTTAAGATTGGGGGTCCAAGATTTTGAGGGAGAATACCTTAAATGAACCATGCCCTATGGGCACGGGTTATGACTAGTATATATATATATAGGAGGAAGGATCAAGATCCCCACACTTTTTGCATCCCCCTATTTGCACCGTTGGATGGTGCTTTAAGTCATCTAATCTTAACCGTTGATTTACCAATGGTAAATATTAGATGACTTAAAGCACATCCAACGGATGTGAACATGGGGATGCATGGGGATACAAAAATTGTGGGGATGCCTATCCTTATATAGTTTCATACTACTTAAATTAAAAAAAGTTTAAACTAAAAAAAATTTCAACCGAACTCTTCAACTCCTTGTCCTATATCTGATTTCAGTTTTATTTTGTAATGATTGAGACTTGATTGCTATTTGATTATGCATTTAATATTACTCTTATTTAAAATTATTTCAAATATCATATTAGAGCTCGATAAACCCGATGGACTCGACCCAACCCGAGCCCAACCCGATCCTCCGGACTTGGTCTTGGGCTTCATATGTTGAACCCGAAGTCGGGTCGGGCTTGGGTTCGGACTAGGACTAGGCTTATGATCTATCATGTTGGGCTCGGATTGACCTCAAATCCGACCCAACCCGCCCGAGTTGCACCCCTATCTCTGGGTAATGAGTTGGGCTGGGTTTTCCCATGACAAATTCCGGCCCAGTCCGTTCTCCTACCCGAGTTGGCTCGGCCTAGAACAAACCTTTAATGATGTCCCCAAAACTGGTGTACCAATTATGTCTCCTCTTCTATAAATACAACACATTTTTTTTTTACTTGAAAACTAAATAGTTATGGATACCAAAACTTATATTTATAAGAGAGTAAATATAGTGGGCACACCAGTTTTTGGGACAATAAATCTGCTTCCAACATTCTATTTCTAGTCATAGCGGCTCTTTAACACGTATCTTCTCGTTTCTCATTACTATTGTATCTATTGGTTTATATTACACATATTATGTCGCCTAAGACAAACTTTATTATTTTGTTCTCAGTTGATGTCACCTCTCAGAAACATGTTAATTTCTTATTCTATATTCAATATATTCTCACTTGACCACCTTAATATTTTTGTTTATCTTAGGCCCCGTTTCCTTCACAAATTCAAGGAATCCAACAAGAAAGTTGTTTCTTTCCTATGTTTGGTAGCCACAAATTTGAAAAATATTTCTCTGACATGGGAGAAAATATGAGGGAAAATGGTTCCTCTCAGGACCCTTGGGATTCATTTTTTCCTTCTTCCTTTCCCCACATTAAATCAATAAGCGTTAATTTATTGTCCATTTTACTAATTAACTATTCATATTCTGTTGATTATAATTATGTTGATATTGGATATTATTGGAACAATGATATTTTTTTCTTTCTTTTCCTATAACAAACAAACACTGGAAGGAAAATCAAATAATCTATATTAAATATTTTATTGTTTTACCAAACATAGGAAAGAAAAGTGAATAATTCAAGGTAGAAAAGTGATTCATTTTTTGGATAGATGGAATTATTTTTTCTCCTAATTTTTTTTTCAATGGAAATCACTTTCATTTTCTTTTCAATTCCTTCGACAGAAAGTAATCACTTTCTTTTTCCAAGCCATAATTCCGTGAACCAAATGAGACATGATAGGAATTCTACTTTTCTATACATATGAAAAATATAAAAAAATTGATTTTTCTTCCGTGAGCGAAACGAGGCCTTACAGAAATTTTATGTACCTGCATGACATGATGTCATGTCCAACAAAATCAATCATGTGTAGATGACATATTGTCTTGAACATATTATCTGCTAAACTTTTGAAAATCTAAAAATCGTGCAGTACATAGAATTTTAAAAATATATTTTCTAATACAAAATTAAATATTTATGTTGGAAATTACAAGATTTTAACATTGACCGAGACAAAATCCTTTGATATTAGGCCTTATTTGATCGCAAAATCATGGGGTTGAGTGGAAACTCATTAATTTGCTATGTTTGGATACCAACAGAATTGATGAAGAAAGAAAGTGATTTTCAATGAAAAAAATTAAGAAGAAATTGGTCTCGGTTAGATTGCGGAAAGGAAAGGGAATCAATTCCTTATTCTTTCCCTTTTATTGAAAAATTGTTATTTTTATCCATTTTTCTTTTCGGTATTTGGAGAGGACAAAAAAATAGAAGAAAAATTGAATTCCAAATTGAATTCTTGGTTGGACGGAGGAAACCACATTCCTCCTTATTTTTCTTCCATATGAGAATTATTTTCCTTTCTTCACACTTTCCTTTGACATCCAAATATATAAAAGAAATGATTTTTCTTTCACAACTCCGTGATTCCTTCGACATTTCAAATAACAAACAAACAAAAAAAATCGATGGATTCCAATGAGTTTCACCAAGAAATTAATTTTCTTTTCTTACCTTTCCGCGAACCAAACTATGACTAATAGAAGAGAGTCCATGAAAGAATGTGCTTGCGTTTACAGTCCATATATACATAATGGAAAATTCTAAATGAACCGATATAGACGACCGCACGGCTGAAACTGACACCACGTGTTGTCTGTGTTGGAATTTTTTTTCAAAACTTCGGATTAAAATCTGCAAGAAAATAAATTAAATTAAAGTTACCGGCCTCCGGGGAAGTCGCGCACGAAGCACTGCCCTAAGAGTTAGTTCGGGTCTATGTGCAGACTGAATCTGAACGCCCCTAGTGGTAAAATTTCCGCTCCACCGGAATCTCGTTGCCACATACGACGTCGAGAGAATGACCCCGACTTAGCTCAGCCCAGAGCAACAAATGAAGAACAGTATTTCAAGAGGGAAGAGAATTTCAGAGAGAGAGCTTTCGCAATGATCTTTTTTTTTTCATGTCCAAGAGAGGAGGAGGAAACCTCATTATATAGGCTATTGCCAAAGGATGGAATAATGAGGATATTAAAATAGCCTATTAAATTTTAACGTTACAAAAATTGTAGCATATGATAAAAATGTGATACATTGAATCTGGACATGATTCAAACATTTAAAAGTTATAGAATAAATAAATTGTAACGGTTGAAAATAAATGATGAAGAAATTTGTTTTTGTAAATAGTAGCAACAGCTACAACAATCCCCCCCCCCCCAAAAAAAAACCAAGTTCCGAAATAATAGAGGAAAGAAACGAAAGAGAAAAGTTAAAGGTGAGAAAGATTTCTGGGCAGTTGAATACTATGCATAAATAAGATGGACTACAGCCTTGAATCTCACGTAGTGACTATTGTCTTTGTCTGAAGAAGAACTTGATGGACTACGCCTTGAATCAGTCTTCTTGAAACAGACTCAGAAATTAGCACACATAGTACGCTAGAGATACTTGGGTCTATCGGGTGGCACGTTTGATTGGCCATGCGCACTTTTACACATTCATGAGAGTTGTCTAGGATCGCCCTGTCCTATAGTCGCGGCCATCACGACCTCTCATATAGGTAAGTCCTCAAGGGTTGGTGATAGGAATCAACCTTGCATATCATGCTTGGACTTATTAAGAGTTTTAAAACTAACCCTATCCATATCACAAAAGGAACACTGTCACCATAGGGATGGGATATCAATGTACACATGTACAGCCTCCTGGGCTTTTATTTTAAAGAGAACTTAATCTCAGGATCAGTGTTCCATAATAGTCACCTAGTCCAGCTTGTTTCTACCCATTGAACCGGTTTCTTGGGATCTCCAGTCAGACTCGGTTGGGTTGCCACTGCTGGTGACTATACTATGGGCTTAACCCCATCCTCCTCGATAATTCTAGGATCAATGTCCTAGACAAACTCTTCGTCAAGAGTAAACAGACTCTTCGTCAAGAGATCTGTAAGTTCTTTTATGACTTTTATAGTCAAGAACAACATTTTGCCATTTAGGCTCTTTTAATTTCTTGAAACACAACTGCAGGTACCTGTTCATCTTAGAATTCACAAGATCATGCTTTTAGGAGTTCTTTAGCATAATTAAAAAAAAGTACAGAAATATGTATATCATATATATGGACAATAAGATTTCTAAGCCATTCGGCTTCTGTACAGGTAGTGTCCAAAGTTATTATTTCAGAGTCCATAGTACTTCTGACAATGATAGTCTGTTTACATGATCCTCAGGAGATCGCAGCTCCTGCTAGGGCAAAAGTATATCCAGTTATGGATTTCACATCATGTGAATCAGTTACCCAATTAGTCATCTGAGCAACCTTCTATGATATCAGGGTGTCTAGAATAATGAAGTTTATAATCTAGAGTACTCTTAAGATATCTAAATACTCTGTCTGATGCAGTCCAGTGTGTCTGATTTGGGTTACTAGTATATCTACTTAGTCTTCCAATAGCAAATATAATATCAGGTCTAGTCCTATTTGTTATGTACATAAGGGACCAAATCATTTGTGAATATCTATGTTGTTCTATAGGTGATTCTTCATTCTTCTTGAGAACAACATTACTGTCATAAGGGGTAAGGGTATGTTTCTTGTCAAAATACTCAAACTTCCTTAGCATTTTCTCAATTAAATGTGCTAAGGGTAGAGTATAGCCCTCTTTTCTTTTGGACACTTGCATTCCTAGGATCAGATTTGCCTCACCTAGGTCTTTCATATCAAACTGGTTAGATAAATAATTCTTAGTGTTATTTATCAGTTCCAGTGAAGATCCTAGAATAAGGATATCATCAACATACAAGCATAAAATAACACAACTTTCATTTGTATTTTTAGAATACAAACATTTGTCATATTCATTTGGCACAAAACCAAATTCTATAATGACTTTATCAAATTTGTTGTGCCATTTTTTGGGAGATTGCTTTAGGCCATAAAGAGATTTTACTAATCTACAAACCTTGTTTTCTTGGCCTTAAGCAATAAAAACTTTCAGGTTGCTCCATATATATATCTTTCTCTAAATCTCCATTTAGAAATGCTGTCTTTACATCCATTTGATGGATCGACAATTCATGAATGGAAGCTAGTGCTAGGAGGGTTCTGATAGAAGTGATCCTAGCTACAGGAGAGTAGGTATCAAAATAATCTAGTCCTTTTTTCTGGGTAAATCCTTTGGCTACTAATCTATCCTTATATTTCTCTATGGTACCATCGACTCTAAGTTTTTTCTTGAAGATCCACTTACAACCTATGGGTTTACTACCTAAAGGAACGTCTGCTAAAAACCAAGTATTGTTATCCATAATGGAGTTGTACTCATTGTTAATAGCTTCTTTCCAGAAAGGGGCATCAGGAGAGGATATGGCTTCTTCATAAGTTGAGGGATCACCCTCTATCAAAATGTGAAGAATCCTTCTCCTAAATTCTTTTCAATCCTTTTTTTACTCCTTCTAGGTTCTATGACTTGTTCAGTTTGAGAATTAGGTATTTGATCAAAAGAACTAGTAGATGGAGTTAGGGAAGGGTTAGAGAAAAATGAAGAAGTTCTATCCTTGAAGGAAATTTTTTTTCAAAGTAAACTGCATCTCTAGCTTCAATAATTGTGTTATTAGAGATTTCATTTACTTCAAAAATAGGTTACAAGAAATCTATTGGCATTGCTATCTACGACATATCCTATGAATACAGCATCTACAGTCTTAGGTCCTATCTTCCTCTTTTGGGTTCAGAAATTCCTACCTTAGCTAGACATCCCCAAACTTTGAGGTAATTAATCCTAGGGGTTCGACCTTTTCATAACTCATATGGTGTCTTATCATTAGTCTTACTGGGTATCCTATTAAGAATATAACAGGCTGACAATAAGGCTTCTTCCCAAAGATTATCAGGAGCACCTGAGCTAATAAGCATGGCATTGACCATGTCTAACAGAGTGCGATTCTTTCTTTCAGCAACTCCATTGGACTGTGGTAAATAAGGAGCAGTTACCTCATGAACAATTCCATGTTCTTCACAGAAGTTAGTCATATCATTTGAGGTGTACTCTCCACCACGATCTGATCTAAGGATCTTAATCTTTCTATCTAGCTGGTTCTCAGCTTCGGATTTATAGACCTTGAATCTGTCTAGAACTTCATCTTTGGTCTTAAGGAGGTAGGTGTAACAATACTTTGAATGGTCATCTATAAAAGTAACAAAGTATTTCCTACCGCCTCGGGTCAAGATCCTGTTGGAATCACAAACATAACTATGGATAAGTTCTAGGAGTTCAGAATCTCTATAGATAGATTTGAAAGGTAATCTAGTGTGTTTGGCTTGAACACAAATCTCACATTTGTATTCATCATCTATAGGAGCCTTAGGGATGAGATCTAAGTTCATCATCCTTTAATAGATCCTAAGTTCACATGACCTAATCTACTATGCCAAATATTTGATGATTCAACATTAGCAACAAAAAGAAATTTGAACTTTTATTCATAGTACTTAAAATAAAGAGTCCATCTTTCATTTGAGTTAATTAATATATAAAGAAGTTAATCTCACAAATCTCTAATAATGTTTATTCCAGAGTCCAACCACCAATCATCGGTATTGAAAGAAATATTTATATAGGTTGATAGCTTACAGACCTGAAGGTGCTAGAAGAACCATTCAGAATCATGTTGGCCTCTGGCTTGTTAGGGCCTTTTCCTTTGAAGGAGGTCTCCTTGGTGATTAGGTTTGGGTTTGCCATAGTTTTATATCATGTTTACTCAATAAAGATGGTTTAAGCTAAAAATTAACGGTTTAAATGATTTTAGTAATTTACCTTTAAAATTTTGGTTTTTCAAGTTTTGATAAGGTTGGGTTAGCTGTAGGGGTCGGATCCCAGCAAGCGGAGGTTCACTAGGAATACTTAAGTACCGGTCGCTTAGACGATTTTTTGTCTTGTTGACAGAAGGGCCCTTTCGACTTGTACCCAAACAAATCTGTACTTTAGAACTTTAAAATTAAAAGAATTTACTAAATCAATAAACTGTTTACTTTAGCCTAAATTAAAATATTGAGTAAAAAAATAGTTGTAAGCCTCTAGTTTTTAAAAATAATATTTTTATAATTTTAAATAGCATTTATATCTTTAAAATAATTTATTATAATTATTAGAAATTTTTCTAGAATTTTTATATAATTTTTAAATGATTTTTAAATCAAAATATATTATTTTATAATTAATTGAATTGTTTTAATATCATTTTGTAATTAATTAAATTGTTTTAATATCGAATTACAATTAGTTGATTTGTTTTAATTACGGTTTGCAAATCTAATTTGCAAACCGATAGGTTTGAGGCTATTTTGCAAGACCCCAAATGGGGGCCTTGCTGCA
>JANAVB010043764.1:0-50000 GCA_029216955.1 Iris pallida | reverse complement strand
CTTTCATATCCCTACCATGCTTAGGACAGTTTTTATATCTATCACATGTTTAGAATCTGGGTTTATGGGGAAACTGATAGTTGAGTACGTGATCATGCCCCATTTATCGTACCGAGCAAAGTTTCATTTTACATGTTACTGCGCCGTAGGCCTTTATCTCAAAGATGTATTTGTGCGTATGTACATTTATCGTCTTTACACTTGTACGGTAGTATATTTATTGTGTGCCCCTGCACATTGTACACCAATTGACGATCACGTACCTGCTACAGTTTTAAACATTACATATGCATCTGTCTCTATGACATATGTGTCCTTGCCATGATAGATTATGATGTGCCATGATTCCAGTTTATTACATTCATGTTCATTTCATGTTTCGTATATTTAGTTTGCTAGAATCAGTACTTGCTTCCGTCCTGACAGGATAACGTTGTAGGTATACTTACTGAGGAAGAGTTGCTTTGTGATTCCTATTATGGAGTTGCTGCCGAGGGCCAGACTTTATCTTACGAGGATGTACCTGCAGGGAAACTCGTCTAGTTGTCTATTTACTTTGGACTTTTGAGAGTAGTCATGTATTAGACTATGTATTTTGTGACTGGACCTGTATCCAGCTTTACATTTTGGACTTGTACTTGGAACTTACTATTATACGAGATAACTTTTGTGTTTGGAACATTTCAGTCTCTTTATTACTTTTAGAACTATTAGCACATTTTAGTCTTATCTTGTTATCTTTAGAACAGCTTACTACGCTGTATCTCAAGCGTAGGCTGGACATGACTCGGCCCGGCCCAACAATTTGGGTAGCGGATCGTGACATATTTTTAGTGGTGGCCCATACAGGTCCCTGACTAAATTGTTTGGTTACGTCATTGTACCAAGCATGACGCAATTAGAAACTTAAGGTAATTAGACAACACTAGGAATGACGCTTAGAACACCTAGAGGAATACTAGGATTGCAACATAGGAAACGCATCACATCACATGCTCGCTATTACAATTTGATTTTTGTTTATGATTGTTTACTTTAAAGAGTCCTTATAAGTCCCTTTTTTTATTTAGATGGTGCTCACCGCTCTCCCAGTATGTCACACCTGAGAATGGCACACCCCTATCCAGTCGGTTGACCAGTTAACCGATACACCACCACCTACCATACTTCCCCACTCCACAAACCCACCAACCCAGATGCCTCCACCTTCTACATAACAGGCCCAGCAGGACCCGATACTCCCCCACCACCTATTACTATACCTGCCCAGGCTTTCGTCACACTCGACGGGAACCAACTGCTCACTCTGATCCAGGGGTTCCTAACGACCCATCAGGAGCAGACCACCCTACTCCGTCAGAGCATGGAGCGTCTGAGGAGCGTACCATGGTCCTAACCATGTAGAGCCACGACAGAGAGCAGGGACAATCAAGGACTTCATGGGTCTGAACCCTAAGGAGTTCTTAGGGACCGAGGGCATCATTAGCAGATGACTGGCTAGACTCAGTAGAGAGGAAGCTCCTTGGAGCTAGGTTGCAGGGTGACCTCCAGGTCGAGGCAGCGGGATTTCTGCTGATAGACTTGGCAGGAGTTTGGTTCCGGAATGAGCCGCTATTCGCGAGAGGGAAGGCCACTTGGGATCAGTTCAAGACCCAGTTCAAGAAGAAATTCTTCTCGACCACCGCTAGGGTAGCCATGGGGCTACGATTCCAGAACATCCAGCCAGGGAACTGTTCTGTTGACGAGTATGCAGCAGAGTTTAGTCGCCTGAGCCGTTTCGCTCCTAGTCTAGTTGCAGACCCAGAGGAGATGACGCGTAGGTTTTCCATAGTCTAGTTCCAAACATTGGCATTCTTATAGTGGCAAACGGTACGACTGACTACTACCAGAGCCTAGAGTTGGCCCGGAGCATAGAGAAGCATCTTCTGTCTTGCAAAAGGCCGACTTCTGTATACCTTGAGGGACCCTCCAAGCGTCAGGCTTTCCAGCCGAGAGCACCGATGCCGCACCAGCAGACTTACCGTCCCCCTACAACACATCACCCAACCCCGCTAGTTAGAGCCCCGGGACCCGACAACAGCAAAGGGAGGTGTGTGTTCATTCTGTAGGAGGCCAGGGCATGATTTTGCCATCTGCAGGAAGAGGTTGGGCAGTGTTTGCTTATGGGTCTACCATCCATCAGCTTCGGATTGCCCAGACGCGAGGGTACCAGGTGCCGGACCACCGTCTTGAGGACAGCCGCTTTCGACTCAACAGCAGAGGTTTGGGCAACATTTGCAGCAGCAGAAGGGACCCCAGGGAGGACTTATAGTCTAGCTCTTGAGCCGGAGCAGGTTTCGGAGCCGATTATTTGGCTGACATCATCACAGGTCATGTTTATTTGTATACTTTTCTATCTCTATGCTTGTTTGATTCCGGCATCACATAGCTTTCTGTCATTAGAGTTTATGCATAAACACCTTAGTAGCTACAACTACCGAGGAGATGTGTAGAGTAATGACGGGAGGCAGACCAGTGCCCATTAGGGCTAACTATCGATGCTCTATTACTATAGTCGAGAGAGTTTAGTAGACGATTCTTTGTAATGCCACTCACCGGGTATGATATCATATTAGGGATGGACTGGCTTAGCTATGCCCATGCAGCTATAGACTGTCATGAGGGTAGTATTCTGTTCAGTCTCCCCAGGCACCGCACCATTCAATGTCAGGAGGACAGGGCCGGAGATCATCCTAGAGCCGAATTGTTGTGCGACAGTTGGAAAGATATCACCGCCACACCCTATCATTAGGGAGTTTATGGATGTATTCCCAGAGGATCTTCCAGGACTTCCGCCTGACAGAGATGTGGAGTTCACTATAGATTAGTACCGGTTTCATCACCAGTATCCGGGCTTGCTATAGAGTGAACTCCAAGGAGGCGTTGAGATGAATGAGCAGATTGATGACCTATTAAAAGGGTTTCATTCGATCTAGTGCTTCTCCATGGGAAGCGCCAGTGCTTTTGTGCCGAAGAAGGATGGTAGTTCGGTTATGCATTGACTACCGGGCGTTGAATACCATCACCATTAAGAACAATATCCTCTGCCCAGGATAGATGATTTGTTCGACCAGTTGAGAGGGGCGAAGGTGTTTCCAGGATAGATTGAGATCCGGTTACCACCAGGTGAAAGTCAGGGCTGCAGACATCCAGAAGACGGCGTTCAACATGAAGTACGGGCAGTACGAGTTTTTGGTAATGCCATTTGGTCTCACAAATGTGTCAGCTGTCTTTATGAACTTGATGAATAAGATATTTTACCAGTATCTGGATAAGTTCGTCGTAGTATTTATCGACGACATCCTGATATACTCGAAGACGTCGAAGGAGCACGCAGCACTTGCGGACAGTTTTGGGGATTCTGAGGCAGGAGAGGTTGTATGCCAAATTATCAAAGTGCGAGTTCTTTTTGGACCGAGCGGAGTTTCTCGGTCATGTAGTTACTGGAGAGGGGATCTCGGTGGATCCCAGGAAGATTGCTGCCGTTGAGACATGGAAGGCTCCGACGTCAGTTTCAGAGATCAGGAGCTTTCTGGGTTTAGTCGGCTATTATAGGAAGTTCGTCCAGACTTTCCTAGGATAGCTGAACCCATGACGAAACTGACGCAGAGACGTAGAGTACATCTGGTCAGAGGACTGCCAGACAGCATTTGAGGAGCTGAAGAGGAGGCTGACGACCGCTCCAGTTCTGACATTACCTTCAGGGTCTGAAGGTTTCACCATATCAGCGATGCTTCGGGAAAGGGGCTAGGATGTCCTACAGCAGCATGGGAAAGTGATTGCTTATGTATCTAGGCAATTACGGACTCATGAGCGGAACTATCCTACCCATAACCTAGAGTTAGCTGCGGTGATCTTTGCACTCAAGTTGTGGAAATACTACTATACGGAGAGCGTGTGAAATCTTTACTGACCACAAAGCTTGAAGTATGTGTTCACGCAGAAAGCTGAACATGAGGCAAAGACGATGGTTGGAGTTGATGAAGGATTTCGACATCGATTTACAGTATCATCCCGGGAAGGCAAACGTGGTGGCAGATGTGCTGAGCAGGCATCCGATGGCATGGTATCTGATGATAGATCGGCATTTGCGAGAATCCGTAGAAGCTCGGTATCGAGATAGTCGGCCAGGATCAGTGATACAGATGATGGCGCTTGACATTCAGTCAGGTTGATGGAGCATCAAGGAGGCACAGTCTACAGATGAGAGCCTTCACAGACTTCGAGCCCAGGCTTTAGCTGGATTGCTGGATGACTTCACTATAGCAGAGGATGGATCCTTGAGGCATGGCAGCCGGTTATGCGTGCCGAAGGGAGAGCTGATAGAGGCAGTCTTGCAGGAGGCGCACCGATCGAGATATTTTATTCACCCTGGGCCAACAAGATGTACGTGACTTGCGAGAACATCTTTGGTGGCACGAAATGAAGAGGGATATATCACGTTTATTTCGAGATACCTAGTTTGTCAGCAGGTCAAGACGGAGCGTCAGAGGCCAGCCGATCTATTGTAGCCGTTACCCATTCCCGAGTGGAAGTGGGAACACATTACGATGGACTTCGTCTCAGGGCTTCCTCGTTCCCAAGGAGGGAAGGATGCCATTTGGGTCATCGTGGACAGGATGACGAAGTGTGCGCACTTCATACCCTTCAAGTTGGGGCTTTCTACCGAGAAGTTAGCGGAGCTATACATGCAGCAGATAGTTTGCTTGCACGGAGTACCAGTGAGCATCGTGTCGGACCGAGACAGCAGATTCATGTTCCACTACTGGAGGAGCTTGCAGGAAGAGTTGGGCAGTCGGCTCAAGTTCAGTACGGCATACCACCCGCAGACAGATGGGTAGTCCGAGAGGACGATACAGACGCTAGAGGACTGATGAGGACTTGTGTGCTGGACTTTGGCGGATCATGGGAGTGCCATCTGCACTTGGTAGTTTTCATACAACAATAGCTACCAAGCCAGCATCGGTATGTCTTCTTTTGAGGCATTATATGACGACGATGCCGTACCCCGCTCTTTTGGGATGATGTTGGGGACAGAGTTATGCTTGGGCCAGAGATGATCACGGATGCAGCAGAGAAGGTTGGGATGATCAGAGACAGGCTCAGAGTCGCTCAGGACAGGCAGAAACACTGGGCCGATGCTAGTCGCAGACCGATGGAGTTTTGCTGACGGAGATATGGTGCTAGTGAAGATATCACCTACTAGAGGACGATCCGGTTCGGACGAGGAGGCAAGTTGAGCCCCAGATACATCGGGCCATTCGAGATACTTGGCAAGATCGGAGAGGTAGATACAGGGTTGCACTTCCACCTAACCTAGCAGGAGTTCACGATGTCTTTCAGAGTTGGAGATCGGACCGAGCCTAGCAGTTACTGAGCAGCCAGTGGAGATATTAGACAGGAGGAAGAAGGGCTGAGGAACAAAGTTATACCCTTGGTACGAGTAGCTTGGAGCCGTCACTCTCCAGGTGAATCTACTTGGGAGGAGTCGGACATAATGGAGAGATATCCTTACTTGTTCGACCCAACAGCTGCGAGGAACCACCCGTTCCCGCTTGATACCTTAGAGGTTAGTCTTAATAATAGCCTCAGTCTTTTGTTTGTATTGTTGCTATGTTAGAATGTTTGTAGAGTCTTCTATCCTTGTGAATTTCGAGGACGAAATTTTTCAAGAAGGAAAGATTTGTAAGCCCCTAGTTTTTTAAAATAATATTTTTATAATTTAAATAGCATTTATATCTTTAAAATTTATTATAATTATTAGGAAATTTTTTAGAATTTTTATATGATTTTTAAATGATTTTTAAATCAAATATCATTTGTAATTAATTGAATTATTTTAATATCATTTTTAATTAATTAAATTGTTTAATATTGAATTGCAATTAGTTGATTTAATTGTTTTAATTGCGGTTTGCAAATATAATTTGCAAACCGATAGGTTTGAGGCTATTTTGCAAGACCCTAAACTATGTGGGCCTTGCTGCAAATTACCACTCACCCCCCCGACTTTCTCTCTCCTCTCTCACCTGACCCCGACGACCGACGACCAAACGGCGACCGCCACCGCGACACCGACATAGCCCCCTTCTCACCGCCTTACCCTCTCTATAAAAAGCCCCATACCCAAATCCTAACCCTAGTATATTTTTCGACCACCACAGCCCCATTTTTATCCCATTTTACCTTGCCCAAACCCTAACTCCGGCGACCCCTAGCACCACCTCCACAGCCACCTTCACCGCCATCGACCACTACCGAAGTGTTCGTCGAAGCAAGGCGAGTGCAGCGCCACCCCAGCGCCGCGACCACAACTCTCCTAGCCGCCAGAAGCCCCCTCGACTTCAAACCCCGACGCCGGACACGAATGTAACAGCCCTAAATCGTGTCGTGCATGTCCCAAACTCACGCATGATGTTTGCCTGGACACGAGGAACCTGTCACGACCAGTTACCCAAATTGTTGGGCCGGCCGAGCCATGTCCAGCCTACGCTTGGTTAAAGCGTAGTAAGCTGTTCTAAGAATAGACAATAAAGGATCTAAGCTGCTAACAGTTCTAAAATCACATTTAAAAGGTTCATCACAACACATCATCTATAGGCGAAAGTAAAATAAGCACAGACTTAATAATACACTTCCAAAGTATCTAACTGGAGACAAAGTCCAGTATCCAAATATAAGTTCAAAACAAAGTCTAAGTCTCAAAACACATGAAAGATATCTAAGCAAGGTTCCCCGTTGGGGCCTCTTTGGAGCTAAGGCCAGGTCCTCAATGCAGTATCATAATATGTAACACATAGCATTTCCTCCTCGGAAAGTGAACCTACAATGTTATCCTGTCAGGACGGGAGCAAGTACTGATTCTACAAACATACCATACTGATCATGTGATAGAAAAAGATAAAATAACGTAATCATGACATATCTTGATTTATCCAGTTTTAGATACATTTCATCATGGCAATACATTTCATTTTAAAGTTTAAACTGTAGCATGTACGTGATCGCTCAATAGGTGAATAGGATGCACAGCGGTACATATCAAGTTTTTTTGGCATGCACATACGTGCATGAACGGCATTGGTGTATATCCATACACAAACGCGGGATCAGAACCTACGGTAAAGTTACATATAGAATGTTACCGTACGCGGTAAATACATACAGAGAATGGGGGCATGATCACGTACTCTACTAACAGTTTTCCCTTAACCCGTTGTTAAACATGTGAGAGATATGAAAACTGTCCTAAGCATGGTAGGGACTGAAAATAATGTAACATGTGAGTGATACGAGAACAGTACAAAGCATTGTGGATACTCAGAGCAGTATAAGCATGGTAGGTACTGAGAGCAGTATAAATCATGGTGGATACTCAGAGCAGTATAAAGCATGGTGAAACATGTACTGAGAACCAGTAAGAAGCATGTGAAGATATGACTTGCAGTTATCTAGAAAGCATTACTTTAACATGATTTAATCACAGTTTATTGTTATACGCAGTAAATAAGCTTGTAGGGGTACTTGCCTCGAACAAGGCAAGAATACGAGTATGAAGATACATATGTCCGGTGTCCTGTCAATAATGATATACAAACTCAGTCTCTAAGTTATGATTAAGATTACACTAGTGGTGTGACACGACTCCTAATTAGACACTAGCTAAGTGGGAACCTAGCATTAAAGTCCAATATGGGTGACACTATATCCAAACTAATTTTGTAGGGCCTTACACTAGGGTAGGGTGAGGTCCAATACTATAATAACTCAAATCAACACAAAACTTTGTAAGTCGTAACTACTCAATAAATAAATCAGACTGTACACTGAGTTTCAAATTTTTGAGATAGACAAAGGGCTCAATTATACATAAATAAAGCACCAAATGATCCTTCTTAATTATAGAAATTTATACAAAGGGCTCAATTTTTGAGATAGACAAAGGGCTCAATTTCTGGAAAAATAATTAATTACAAATTTAAGGATGATACATAAGCCAAATCTACAGATGTTGTTGGATGATAAAATAAATATCACCAATGTGTCCAGAACGGTCAAATTAGCTAGGATAGCCTACCCATAAGTCCAATTTGGATACAGGGGCAAAACGGTAATTTTGGTCAAAATGATGTCCGCCGTTGGACACACTTTGCACCAAAAAATGTGTCAGAATAGAAATCTACAAAATCTATCAAATTATATGTCCATGAATCCAGTATGATGATACGAACCCAACGGTGTGTCCCAAATGGAATTCCGATGACCCGATCACAAAATGGTCCGTTGACCTGGATATGGTATCCGATTTACACAGAAATGCGTGTCGAAGCCAAAGTCCACAAAATCTAACAAAGTACATGTCAACGAGTTCAGAATGACAACAGAAACTCAACGGTATATCCTGAACTGGATTCCGATGAGCCGATCTCAAAATGATACGTTGACGCGGACATTTGGAATCTGGTTTGCACCGAAAGCGTGCCGGAGCAAATATCTTCAAACTTAGCAAATTTATGTCAACGAGTTCAGAATGACAATACAAACTCAATGGTATATCCGTAATTGGATTCCGATGAGCCGATCTCAAAGTGACCCATTGATTCAGAATGTGGGATCTGCTTTACACCGAAATGCGTGCCAGGGTTCACGTTCTCCAAATCAAGCAAACTTATATAAAAAACAAGCCAGAAAGACGCACGAGTCTACTGGTGGTGTCAAAAATTGAATCCGGAGTCCCGAATTCAAAAATGGAATTTAACAAGTGCAAAATTAAGAATTCGGACGGCCAACTTTGGCGTCGAATTCGACCAACCAAACGTGTTCACAATGAAACGAAACTTAAGGGGCAGAAAGGGTTATACCAGCTACGCACAGGAACTGTTAGCGCACCAACCGGTACTACAAAAATAAGTCAAATTACCAATGAAACTAGCGACGTTTCTGGAAAACGTCGCTAAAGTAAAGGACTTTAGCGACACATAAAAAAACGTCGCAGGGCGTCACTGTTAGCGATGATTGGCGACATCTTGCGACGTTTTTTTTAGTAGAAAAAGACGTTGCTGATAAGTCGGTAAACGTCGCTAATCAGCGATGTTGACCGACGTTTCTTTCTTACATCGTTATATTTTTTGATATAGCGACGTTTGACGTCGCTGATGAATTTCATTTAGGTCAGCCAGCCGATCGAAATTTTATTCTTAAAATTTCACTTTCCCCAAAACCATTCCTTCTCCCCAACCCGACACCCACACCCTCCTCCGTTGACCGTCGCCCTCCGACCCCCTCCTCGGTGGCCCCCGACCCCCTCCTCCGTTGACCTCCGACCCCCGACCCCCTATCCCTTCCTCTGTCTCGCGAACCCCGCCGACCTCCTCCCCAGTCTACGACAACCTCTGTCGACCCCCCCCTCCTCCGGTGACCGCCGACCTCCTACCCCAGGCGGTCGAACCCCTCCTCCTCCTCCTCCTCCTCCTTCCCCAGCCCCCTCCTCCTTCTTTCTCTGTGAGTTAATAATCTTTTTACATTTTTTACTAAAGAAATAGGAGTATACTTTTACAACTTTAGTATACTTTTGCACTTCATATCAGGAGTTGTGAATATGTGTCTATTTCTTGCTTTGATGAAGCATATAATGTTCTTGCTTTGAAGCATATAATATAATGTCCTACATTAAAATTTGAACCAAATGATGGATGTAGATAATGATATTGACTTAATATTGAGGTTGTATCTAACAGAATGGTATTTGATGATAATGGTTGTTCTATAAGGTATCTTCAGGGTTGTCTCTTCTTTGATAAACTACTCATAGGAATGGTCTGATACCGATTTCAATACCGGTACTCATAGGGGTGCTATGGGTGGTTTGTGACAGCAAATAGCTGAGTTATAGGGACTGAAATGGGACAGGTTTAAGGGGCCTATTAAGGACTGTTATGGGACAGTCTATGGGCTATTATGAAGGATGAATATAGGACAGATTTGGGGGTTATAGGACTGCTATGGGGCAGCTAAGGACAGGTATTATGGACTGGTTTTGGAGTGCTTATAGGCTGCTAAATGGGGGAGTAGTTGGCTGTCAACCTTGGACTGGAATGGGGGTGTTAAATGGGCTGATATGGCTGATATGGTTGATCCCCTGCCCCCCTCACTGCTATTAAATAGCAGTAAGTTACTGCTACTGCTGCTACTAAATAACAGTCCCCTTTGGAGACTGTTGAGTCTCCAGAGATCAGTTCCCTGGGTGGGGACTGATACTCCAATGCTGCTGTTCACAGCAGTGAAGTCCTCCCTTTTCACTCCATCAGTCACTCCTCTAATCCCTCACTCTCCCTAACTCTATATACACACACTACACAAAACCAAAACCCCACACTCTCAATCCTCCCTCTAACAAATACACATACACTCACATATCAACCAATTCCAACTCTAATTCACCACCCCATTGGCCGAACTCTCACCCAACATGAACACAAATGTAACACACAATATCACATAATATACTATATATAAGCCACAAATATATACATAATTATATATTATATATATATATATTATTATTATATATATATATTATATATATATATATTAATATATTTTTTTTTTTTTTTTTTTTTTTTTTTTTTTTTTTTTTTTTAAAATATATATATATATATATATAATTATATAATTTTTGAGAACCACCATTTTATTGATAGAAACTAAAAAGAGTACAAGAGTAGTTCTATCCAACACCAAGAAGAGGCCAATGAAACGGTAATGAAGGTTTGTGCTTGCATCGCTTTAATGCTTTCCAATTTGACGTATAGTCTCATGCAGTAGTTGTACTTCTGAGTATTTATACTCATATCTCCACTTGTTTCTGTTCTTCCATGTTACCCAACACAGCAGCACAACAATCTCTTTAGGTGAATGTTTGGACGCCTCCACCATTTCCCGAACAGCTTAGTAGCTCTCCCCTCCACCCTGCTATGTGAAAATCATTCTGAAGATTATCCATAGCCTATGAACAAGCTCTCCTTCTCCAAAAATATGTGCTGTGGTCTCCTCCTTTGGATTAATGCAACAATGGCATTTCGAAGCTAATCGAAAACCCATTCTTTGAATGTTATCATCCGTAGGAAGCTTGTTATGCAGTAAACGCCACATCAAGTTGGACCATTTATATGGAATGCAAGAGTTCCATATATGTTTGAAGTGTGGTCGAGTAGGAAAAGGGTGACGGAGTACCTTCCAAGCTATGGAGACTGAAAAGTTCCCACTTGGAGAAGAAGTCCAGATCCAATCTCCCGAAGTCATCTGAATATATACTGATTAGCCATTGCCCGTCCTTGCATCAGTCGACGCCATACATGAGAACACTTCTGTGGTACTCCAGCTGTGTTCAAATCTTGCAGTTTACAGTATCTTGCCTTGAGGAATTGCTGCCATAATCCATCTTGAGTCTTGAATTTCTACCATAATTTGGCCGTGAAAGCATCCATTGTCTCTTGCAAGCTTCTAATTCCCAATCCTGCTTCCTCTATTGGATGAGCCATAGAACTCCAACTTGCCCATATAGTTTTTGTACCCCATCATTTGTACCCCAAAAAAATCGAACGAACATATCTTCTAGCTTGTTTAGGACTGCCTTCGGAGGACTGCAAGCCGCAATTGTATACACAGGAATGGATAACAAAACAGATTTGAGCAAAGTTAATTTGCCCCCATATGATAGAAGCTTCTGTTGCCATCCTTCCAATCTTCTCCTAATCTTAGCAAGTAGTTCTTCATATAAGTTAGTTGTACGTCTACCCACTGCCACAGGACAACCAAGATAGGTGAAAGGTGGCTGCTTAAGCTCAAATCCTATAATAATAAAGTTCCTCCTTCCTTGTAAAGGTTGGCGTGGTATAGATGCATGATTTAGAAGCATTGACACTCTGACCAGAAGCTCTCTCATATCTCCGAAGTATCTCATGCACTAGATGAATCGATCTAACATCACCAGCTGAGAAAAGCAGTACGTCATCAGCAAAAGCTAGATGAGTAATAGCCCGACAACCACTAGGAGCATAATAATGGTAGAATGATGCATTCTCTACTAGTTGGTTAAGATTTCTGGACAACACTTCTGCTGCAATAATGAATACTGGAGACAAAGGATCCCCTTGGCGTACTCCTCTATGCTTTGAAATAACCCGATGATACTTGATCATGGTAGAGTACCATACGTTATTGATCAGTCAGAAAATCATACTAATCCACTTCTCATCAAATCCAAATTTGCGCATAACTTGCATAAGGAATTTCCAGTCCAACCGATCATACGCTTTTGTCATATCAAGTTTAATAGCTATATTGTCTCCTATATTATTAGAGTTCATAAGACTCAACATCTCTTGAGCTAAGAGAATGTTGTCAACTATCTCCCTTCCCCTTACAAAGCCACTTTGTTCTGGGGAAATGAGTTTAGGAAGGATTGGAGCCAACCTGAGAGCCAATAATTTGGAAACTATCTTGTTGAAAACAGTACATAAACTAATGGGCCTGAAATCCGTCATGTACCTGGGGTTGTTGTTTTGGGGATCAAAACCAATGCCGTACTCGTGAAAGATTTCGGCAAATCAAACCCGCCATGAATAGAGATAAAGCCTCCAACATGTCATCTGCAATGATATGCCAGCAGGAAACAAAGAACATTGTCGTGAACCCATCTTGTCCCCCTGTACTGTTAATATCCAAACTCTTAATTGTGAGAAAAATTTCCTCCTTCGTAGGCTCTGCTGTTAAGGAAGCATTATCGTCATCAGTAAAATAGTAGGAATAACCGCCATTAAAGCTTCATCCTCCTCCAGCCTAATACTCTTATATTGATCTTCATAATAGGAGTTCGCCAGTGATTGAATATCTTTAAGCTCAGATATTACCCTTCGTCTTCATCCAATGTGGTGGATATGCAACTTCCTTTGCTTACTATTCACATACTCATGAAAATATTTGTATTCCGATCCCCTTCAATGTCCTATCTAAGCCGTGCCTTTTGCTTCCAATAGGAATCAACATAGGAGTGTTTTTGTTTCAACAGTGCGACATTTTTGTCTAATACCATGCGCTTCTTAGTCGACCGATCATTTTCGAATGCCAATTCAACAGCTAAAACACAGTCCTCCGCTACCTTTACCTCCTGAAAGATGTCCCCGAATGTACTGTGACTCCACTTAGAGAGAAAAGTGCGGCAAGCTGCCAACCTCATACTAACACGCACCAAGCTATTAGGATATGAAACTGAGTTCCAAGCCTCCTCCACGAGCTTCATAAAACCCTCCTGTTTGGTCCAAAAATCAAGGAACCGAAACGGTCGTCTACCTCCTTCATGTTGAGCTAGAACCTTGATTAATAGAGGGGCGTGATCTGACTCCGCCCTATTGAGATGATCCACCTTCGACAGAGGTGCAAGAGTAAGCCAATCTTGAGTAGCCAGCATTCTATCCAATCTCGATCCCCTCCTCTCCCCAGATTTAGATTTAAACCAAGTGTAGCGGCTCCCTGAGATAGGTAATTCACTCAGCCCTGCGGACAAGTGAAAGTTTAAAAACTCCTGAATAGAGACTTGACACGGAGGACGTCCACCGACCTTCTCTTCAGAACACGCAATAGCGTTAAAATCTCCCCCTACGGCCCAAAGATATTATAGGAAGACTGAAGTCTGAGTAGCCTATCCCACATTTCTCTGCGACCCTCCTTTTGTTGTGCCCATGCTCGAAAGAAAACATAACATTGGACACATATTCATTCTGGAAAGCAATAGTGACGGCATGATCAAACGAATCTAGCATGAGAGTGTACATCCCGCCTTAGCCAAGACCCAGATGTTACCCTTCTCATTCGAGAAACCCTTTTCAAAACCAAGCTTCAATTGATAATGCAGTAGTTTAGAGCTATCCACCTTTGGCTCCAATATAGCCAGCAGTTGAACTTTGTTAACCCGACAAATGTTTCGAAGTCTCTTAAGAGCCATTTATTTGCAACCCCACGAATGTTCCAGCTTAGAATATTAAACATTAATGGGGAGATGATGTTTACCCGATTTTGTGGCAGCTGACACTGAGCGAAGGATCCTATCTGATGGCTCCACTTCACGCTTCTTCCTTTTAGGGTTTTCCAGCTTTGCAACAGTTCTGTTCTCTTCTGGTTTCGCAGCATGGCCCAGTTTCTGATTTCACCCTCCTCATCACTCTCTTCTTCACCATTACTGGCTTCAGGCTCAACTTCCTCCGATTGATTCTCCTCTCCTTGAACTTCATTTTCCTGCACTGGTACTTCCGCCTGAGTGGTTGCAGAGTCGTGAGCTTCAACTGCGTCGGCGCTTCCCACATTAATGCCTGCAGTCTCTTCATTGGGATGAGGTGGTTCTCTCTCCTCCTCACTAGTAGCTACTTTCTATGGACTGATGGATAATAACCGGGCCACTAGTTGGAGGCTGCTCTGAGTTGACATCCCTCGATGGACGAGCCATCTTCTTTTTGTAGAATATGTTAACTATAGGTTCTTTTTGTCGACTCGTAGTGGCTTCTACATCCTTTTAATGGCTCCTTTCCTCGGTCTTTGCTTTAGTTTACATGAGCCTATTAAGTGTCCTTGGTGACGGCAGTGAGAGCAGTAAAGGGGAGTCGTCTCATACTCTATTGGCTGCCAAAATCCTCCTTGGCAGATTGATGCGAATACGGTGTTGCAATGGTTTAGAAGCATCAACCTCCATGAAAAAACGAGCCATACTTGGACGAGATAATTCTGCCGTAGCCTTGTCTATCTTCATAGGAGTACCAAATACTGCTGCAATAGCGAATAATGCATTTTTTGCATATAAATGATGAGGAAGGTTAGGCAATGATACCCAAACTGGAATCTTCGGCGACTCGTTGACGGAGTGAACTCTGGATCCCATTTAAAGATTCTCATAGGAGCCCTAGCAACATACCAAAGATCTTTAGAACGAAGCCGAAGAAAGTCGACCTCACTAGAAGGCCTAATGAGAATGTGTTTTTCATCAATGACTCCCGCCTTGATGGAACCTGCGAACTCAAATCCAGTGAATGCCTTCCTAATCAAGTCGATCGGAGGCATATTATATATTATATATATATATATATATATATATTATATAGTATATATATATATAGAGAGAGAGAGAATAACATATATAACCATTGATATATATATACATATAACATATAGTTAAATAATATGATAGAATATGATACATAGAAAAACATTGGATATCCGATATCTTAACCAAAGTAAAATATATCTGAAATGTTAATACATACATCTAATGAATTAAGCAAGGAAGTAAACAAACACAAATGATCCGAGAAATTGTATACGAGCACATTGGACTTGGACACGAGCACATTGGACTTGGACACGATTTCGATATCGATACTAAGGAATATCCTCAAATGCTATTACTTTCACAAGTGTTTCAACGATGTACTTGTATCTATCTTACAGAATTATCCTCAAATGGATATGGAGCTGAATTACTATCTGCGGAATCGTACTTGGATGTACAATTGTCATCCTGATGACATGTGCGGTGTGCGGGATGAATTCATAGAGGATATACACCAGTTCCTGCAGTTTGCCAAGGCGTTCCCTCAGTACACGGACGGTACCAAAATTAAGTGTCCGTGTGTGAGATGTCGCAACTTGAAATATCATCCAGAAGTGGATGTCACGTATCATTTATACTCGAAGGGTTTCATGGCGAATTACTATCAGTGGAGCGAGCATGGAGAACTTGTGTCTTTAGCATCGGAGTACGAGTCTTATGTGGATGTTCACAACAACGTCCTTACGATGATGGGTTGGTGAACATGGTTTTGACGCGGCCGGGCCTAGTTTCGATCCAGATGATCATGATGCACCTGAGGAGGCACCGAACCCCGATGCTGCACAGTTCATGGAGTTGCTGGAGAATGCAAGGACTCTATTATATCCTGGTTGTGAGGATCATTCACCGTTGGAGGTGGTTACAAGATTGTTAAGCATCAAGTCCGATTTTAACATATCGCAAGATTTTTACTACTGTCTTATGGAGTTGCTTATAGAAATATTGCCTGAGGGTGCGAAGTTGCCTAAAGACATCTATCGGTCTAAGAGAATGGTTAGATCGCTCTGGATGGGATACGAAAAAATCGATGCCTGTCGCAACGGGTGTATATTGTACTACAAAGACGACAAGGATGAAGACGCCTACAGATTTTGTGGTATCGATCGCTACAAGGCATGTGGTAGAGAAAAGTCTGTCAGTGCCAGGAAGCCTACCTCTTCGTTGCACTACTTGCCGTTGACGCTGTGGTTGCAGCGGTTGTTTATGGTGAAGGAAACTGCAGAAAACATGAGTTGGCATAAGCGAAAATATATCGAAGTATTGGATCACCCATCTGATGGAGAAGCATGGAAGCACTTTGATCGAGAATATCCAAATTTTGCTTCTGATCCGCGTAATATCAGATTGGGTCTCTGCTCCGACGGTTTTACCTCATTCGGACTTTCGGGATCCCAGTATTCGTGTTGGCCTGTGATCGTCACCCCGTACAATCTATTGCCTTGGATGTGCATGAAGACTCCGTATATGTTCCTCACCGTTATTATCCCAGGTCCGAATAATCCAAAAAAGAACATCGATGTGTATTTACAGCCATTGATTGATGAGTTGAATCATCTGTGGGAAGTAGGTTCCAACACGTACGATGTATCTAGAAAACAAAATTTCCAAATGCGGGCAGCACTTATGTGGACCATTAACGACTTTTTGGCCTATGGAATGTTATCTGGATGGAGCACGCATGGTCGTCTTTTATGTCCGTATTGCATGGACAGCACTAAGGCTTTTCGTTTAAAACACGGAGGCAAACCATGCTTCTTCGATTGTCATCGACAATTCCTGCCGAAGGATCATCCGTACCGGAGGAACATGAATGCTTTTCGTGCTGGCATTATGGAGAAGGCTAATCCTCCGCCAAGGTGGCCCGGATACACGATATGGAAAGAGGTAAAAGATTTACCAAGCGCTATTGAGCAGCCTGCTACGGGCTACAAGTGTGACGGATTTGGTCGCACTCATAACTGGACGAAGAGGAGTATATTCTGGAATCTTTCATATTGGAGCACCAATCTGATTAGACATAACCTTGATGTCATGCATATCGAGAAGAATATGTTTGACAACATAATTAATACTGTAATAGACGTAAAGGGAAAGACGAAAGATAATCCAAAGGCTAGATTGGATTTGGAAGAAATATGTAGACGTCCTGCATTGTATTTGATAGAGGACGGGAATGGAAAGTTGAAGCAGCCTAAGGCAATTTTCTCACTGGAGAAGGTGGATAAAGTGAGGCTTTGTAGGTGGATTCAAGGTCTAAAATTTCTAGATGGGTATGTTTCGAACTTGAGAAGATACGTCGACCTCAAGGAGAACAAACTGACAGGTATGAAGAGCCATGATTGTCACGTATTCGTGGAGCGGTTAATTCCGATTGCATTTCGGGAATTCTTACTGCAGGCAGTTTGGGATCCATTGACGGAGCTTAGTATATTCTTCAGGGACCTTTGTTCTAAGAAATTGCTCGTTGATCGTCTAGAAAAGCAAGAGAAAGACATTGCGGTAACACTGTGCAAGCTAGAGAGGGTGTTTCCTCCTGGATTCTTCGACTCTATGGAGCATTTGCTGATTCATCTTTCCTACGAGGCACGTGTTGGTGGACCCGTCGAATATCGATGGATGTACCTATTCGAGCGACATTTGAATCACCTAAAAAAGGTAAAAAATAAGGCTCGGGTCGAGGGTTCTATTTGTGAAGCCTATATTCTCGAGGAGATTACAAATTTTTGCTCCTCCTATTTCAAACCTCATGTTGCTACGAATAGAACGAGGGCTCCGAGAAATGACGACGGATATCAAGAATTTAATGATGGAATACTGAAAGTATTCAATACATCCGGAAAGCCTTCGGGGAAAATGAAGAAGAGATATTTGAATGACGAAGAGCTAAGGGCTGCTCAGTTGTATGTATTACTCAATTACGACGAGGATGAAGTGGAGAAGCTAGAGGGGTAAGTAAGGAATGATGAGTTTACGTCATCTCAATGTAAGTATAAGCTAATATTATTGTACTAATCGGCGGTTGCTTCGTTGTTTTCCAGTACATATAATGATGAGTTGAGGCTGGTTAGACCCTACCTAACAGACGAAGCATTAGAACAAGAAATGAGACATCATTTTCCTTCTTGGTTGAGCGAATATGTAAGTAGCTCGATAATTACTGGCCTCTTCTAATGCAACTGCGCAATAAATAACTTATTATCTTTTCTTTGATATTTAGGTCGATCGATTAATTTCACCCGATATTGAATTAATTAGAACTCTTGCCAAGGGACCAATTACTTTTGTTAAAATATGGCCAAGTTACTGTGTCAATGGCTTTCGGTTCAAGTCGACAAATGCTCCGATCAGAGACAGCTTCATGGATCTTGATTCCACGAAAAATAGTTGTTTGTGTATCAAGTCTTCGAACTACAAAGACGTCGATCCAGGAAATGATTTCTTTGGTATCTTACGAGAGATTGTGGAGTTGTCATATAATAATTGCAGAGACCTGCAAAGATCGTGTTGTTCAAGTATGAATGGTTCGATCCGATTAAAAATTAAGATTGGAAAATTGACAAGCATGGTCATATGGATATAAACTACAAGTGTAGATATCAAGGCTACGAACCATTTGTCCTAGCAACTCAGGCTCAGCTCGTGTACTTTATAGCTTATCCGAGACGAGTAGCAACAAAGTCTGACTGGTGGGCAGTATGCAAGACTAAAGCTAGAGATACTTTTGATGTTGACGAAAAAGTTTACCAGGAGGACGAGCTACCTCTTGTAACCAATATTATTGTGGACTCCACGGAAGTTACGCATTACACGACATAATGTAGAAGATGTAAATTATCCGAAGAGAAAGACGAAGCCGACGAAGGTGAATGAAAGTTAAGGTGAGGAGGAAGAGGAAGATGAGGTCGAGGAAGACGAACAAGATGATTATTCCGAAGATGATTGAGAGAGATATACTTATCTGAACTTAGATGTTTCTTCTAGAATATTATCTGGACTTAGATGTTTATTGTAGAATGTATCATCATATGTTGTCTTGGTTATTATCTTGTCTTTGTTGTACTTTTATATTTCTAGTCTCTATTATTTATTGTACTTTCATATTTCTAGTCTCTATTATTTGTTGTATTATCATATGCTGTTATCAGGTATGGCAGGTCGTCGTGGATCGTTCCGAAGGGGACGACGAGGTCATGATCCTCCGGTACTTCCTATAGGTACTTCTAGAGGACGGAGTTTTCCTTCGGTACCTCCTACTGGTACCTCTGGATCCTCGTCGCCGATTACTCCTCCATATCGGACAGTAGCTGGGCCTGCTGGGACGACGTCACATGGTATATCTCCTGGGATAAGTAGTTCCAGGCCTGTTGAGAGTGCTCGCCCGTCTAGCGTTCCTGCTGCTGATACGACGATGGAGACGGATGAGCAGATGGCGGAGGCTGCGTCGACGGCCAAGGAGGGCCGCCGACGGCCGACCAGCATCATGCAGATGATGCGTACGCACCTCCGGAGGAGAGGAGGACGGAGATCTGGGCCGACGGTACAAAGTAGGTGTTTTGGTTTATAATTTTTTTTTTCTGTTTTTATCATAAATTAAATTTTTTTATGAATATAATGTGTCTGTATAGATATCGTCCCCCAGAGGTACAGACGCCTAGGCCACATGCTGAGGCATAATTATGGTGGTGCTTGGATTAACTACTCTGATGATCCAGACGAATGAAAGAACTACTGGTTTACGCACTTCAAGGTTAAAATAGATTTTCTTTTAATATGAATCATATAATTAATTCATATTTATATAACTGATAATATTTGGTTTGCGCTCTTCTAGGATATGTTTTTCTATCCACCGCACCGGGGCGAGCTTATCGAGGGGATGTTTCCTGCCGTCGCTGCCAAGCTGATCCGCGACTCTATTAATGCACTTAAAATAAGTCATATCAGCGACGTATTTAGCGACTCCAAGATAAAACGTCGCTAATATTTGGGAGTTTAGCGACGTTTCTCTAAGACGTCGCTGTTTGTCGCCAACATCGACTAAAAGCGACGTCTAGCGGCTACAATTTGTTAAATGGGAATCTGCGTCGCAAGTTCGTCGGTACACGTCGCTGATATAGCGACGTATAGCGACACATTTTAAGTAGCGTCGCCGTTTATTAAATATCAGCGACGTTTAGCGACGGCAGAGAAGGACGTCGCTAAATGTTTCATATAGGCGGCGAGGGTTTCCTTTTCGATCATTCACAAATTTTTCTCCCCAATTTTTCGTGCGCTCCTCCTCCGCGACGCTCCTCCGGCGATTTCCCTCCTCCGGCCTCCTCCTTCGCGACGCTACTCCGACGATCTCCCTCCTCCGGCCTCCTCCTCCTTCCTCAGGTAGCTCCTCCTCAGGTGATCCCCTGTCCCCGCTTCCCAGTTTCTCCTCGTCTTCTAGCTCTCTCTCTCGCTTCTAGTTTGTGTCCATGAGAGCGTGGACTCGCTGCGGGGACACGAGACTCACAGTGGACTCGCTGCGGGGGACACGAGAGCGTGGACTCGCTTCTAGTTCGTGTGACACCTATTTTGTTGGTTTGGACACGTCGTGTCCCACTGTGTGGACACGAGACTCACAGTGTGACACCTATATACTGATACTGGGAGTTTTTTGGGCATATCAACTGTCAATTTGATATTTTGCTTGGATTCGAATTCTAATTTAGGGTTCGAGCCCTATTTACTGATACTGGGAGTTTTTGGGCATTTTCAGGGTTTTGAAATGATGAATAAATTGACTAATAATTATTATCGAGCCCTATAAATTTTTAGCTGTCACAAAGGATGGATACTAATCCTGTGAATGAGTTTTCTCCTAAGTATTCTCGACAGTTGAGTATGATTTAGCTCACTGACATTACTGAAATAATGATTAGTGTAGGGTATGTTGGTCAGGTTTTGGCAGAGTTGGGATATGATAGTATGCATGTTACAATTAACAAGGAATGTTGTTGACACCAAATGTTGCACGACAGGTTACTTGAGTAACCTGGAATGTTTTACCTACTGAACAAATGGTTTGGGCAAGGGTGTGTATGGTTTGGAAAAATGGTGAGATACACCAGGTCAGACACTGTTCCTACACCATTCGACTGGCGAGGTAGAAATCTATGTACGACATTTGCTATAAGGACTTTACATTAATCTACGGTACGACATCGTGATCAGGACATAGTCCCTGCAGCCATTCGACTGGCGAGGCAGAAACTATGTAGCCGTAGATAAAGTTGATTGTCCTCCGACCCTCATCCCTCGGCAATGATGATACGAAAACCTATCACTATATCTTATATAGTAGTAGATGATGTCTTAGTATTACATTATGTGAGTTCATCTTGATTCTGTTACATTCTTCAGATACTAGATACGATAAGAACATATACTACCCATATGTACAGAACATAGATGATTCACACTAACGTATGCTAGAATGAATCTTGGTTGTGTTCTGAGCCATCCGTTCTCACACTTGGCAAAAAATTGAATTTTTTGTACTTTATCTGCTTTCGAAAATGTACTCAAATTACATGATGGTTCCTTTAGTTAGCTTGCTTATGTTACAATTATATTATTTGTGAATATCGATCTTACCAGATGGCACCCACGATCCGAGGAGCGGTACGTCGTTTGAGGGAAACAGTGAATGCTGAGGTGGCTCCTCCTACAGTTAAGGAGGAAGTGGCACCGGTTGCTAGTGAGACCGGGAGTTCTATTCATCTAGCACCGGTAGCTAGTGAGACCGGGGTTCTATTCATGCAGCACTTGCAAGGGACTACATCTCTCCTCACGCCAAAGATCCCGCTTTTTCGAGGTGGTTGCTTGATCGTATCACTGAGCGTTTGCGTGAGCTGCGTGGTTCTCATTAGCTATTAGTACTTATTTGTATTGGACTATTTGTATTGGGTTGTTTTTGTATTAGACTATTTGTATTGGACTACATATATGAATTAGTACTGTGTCAATCTCTGGATTGTATTGGTACTACGACCCTCATCCCTCGGCAACGATGATACGACAACCAACCAGAAGGATACTCTGAGAGATCCATCTGAGTAGGACGTATACTCTGAGAGATCACCTTTACAAGTATGATATCAGTAGTGGGATTGAGTGTGTACGTCCTACTCAGATGGGTCTCTCACCGTTACTATTTTTTTTTTGGCAGCATGGTGGATGTGCTCCGTCAACAGATTCTTGCTCCGAGCCAAAACTTTTCCCCGGAGCTCAAGTGGACATCCTTCGTGTAGAGCTCGAATGAGAGGTTCCTGACAGCATGGTGGTCTCCTTTGTCAAAGTATCCGTGCTCATCACACATTGGTTGTAGCAGATGATTGCAAGACAGGGAGCGAAAGACAGGCGAAGAGGATGATACGAGTCGAAGGGGAGATTCGAGTGACAATGTTGGCACCGAGAAGTTGGATAGCGTCACAGACGAGGAGGCTCGAATACAAGGCGACAATGATGTTTATGTGAAGAAGAAGTACAAAATTTCTTTTTTATGACCCGTATCAAGGAGGAGAGAAAACCGGTAGCGAGGCGACGAGTACGAGTCAGAGCTCCAGGCCGGCAAAGAGGATCCGTTCCCATTTCGACTCTGCAGCCAGCGAGAAGTTGAAGAAGCTGGGCACGCTGAGCAGCCCGTTATGCCTTGATGAGGACAATCCGGAAGACAATGCTGATTCAGCATCTTCCTTCTCCTCTCCTCCACCATGGCTCTGGACCCATCTGCTCCTCCCTACTTCTCTTTTCTTATTTGACTCTCTCAGCCACATATGATATCCACCTCAAGTATAGATTCGGGGAAGAAGAAGTGGGCAGGAAGAGGAGGAAATGCAGCACAGCCGGCGGCATGACCCGGAAGAAGTACATATGTTTTCTTCAAATCCGTAGGAGAACTATAAGGATATATCTTTTCACAACATGTCATCTTATCAAAGACCCTTATTGTGAATATCATGTTACCGTGGTGTAGGAAGACTAACATGTCATAATTTTTTAAGCTGTGTGTTTTGACATAATCCTCCCAACTCTTTCCTCCAATGTAGTAACTTGCATTACTACATAGCAGGAAAGAGTTTGGAGGATTATGTCAAAACACACGGCTTAGAAAATTATGACATGTTTCTTCCGACACCGCAGTAACATGGTTGTCATATTAAGGGTCTTTGAAAAGGTGATATGTTGTGAAAAGATATATCCTTATAGTTCTCCTACGGATGTTGAAGAAAACCTCTGTACTTCCTCCGGGTCATGCCGTCGGCTGTGCTGCTTCCCCCTCCTCTTTCTGCCCACTTTTTCTTCCCCGACTCTACACTTGAGGTGGATATCATATGTGGCTGAGAGAGTCAAATAAGAAAGGGAAGTAGGGAGGAGCAGATGGGTCCAGAGCCATGGTGGAGGAGAGGAAAGGAAGATGCTTGATCAGAACTTGAGGTGGAAAAGTTGTGACGTTGATAGCGTGAGAGAGGAGGGAAGTGGCTGCATGCCTTTGGCTCACTCGAGCGGTATTTGTCCTCCGATCCTCATCCCTCGGCAATGATGATACGACAACCTATCACTAATATCTTATATAGTAGTAGATGTTGTCTTAGTATTACATTATGTGAGTTCATCTTGATTCTGTTACATTCTTCAGATACTAGATACGATAAGAACATATACTACACCATATGTACAGAACATAGATGATTCACACTAATGTATGCTAAAATAAATTTTGGGTTGTTCTGACCATTCGTTCCCATACTGGTAATTAAGTTGTGGACCATTATGTTTGACATTGTTGTTACAAATTTTCATATATCTGTATTGATTGATGAGATTGTGTTTCAAACGTGTTCGTGATTGTGTGTATCTGTGTTGTTTGATACTGTGTTCATGATACACACCGTCGTTGTTGTAACAAATGGTGTAGGGGATGCTGCAAATGCTGTATTTTTTATTTTTTTTCAAGATTAGCGACGTTCAGCGACTCTCAGCGACGTCCAGAGCCATGGTGGAGGAGAGGAGAAGGAAGATACCTTTGGCTGAGAGAGTCAAATAAGAAGATGGGAAGTAGGGAGGAGCAGATGGGTCCAGAGCCATGGTGGATGAGAGGAGAAGGAAGATGCTTGATCAGAACTTGAGGTAGAAAAGTTGTGACGTTGATAGCGTGAGAGAGGGAGGGAAGTGGCTGCATGCTTTTGGCTCACTCGAGCGGTATTTGTCCTCCGACCCTCATCCCTCGGCAATGATGATACGACAACCTATCACTATATCTTATATAGTAGTAGATGATGTCTTAGTATTACATTATGTGAGTTCATCTTGATTCTGTTACATTCTTCAGATACTAGATACGATAAGAACATATACTACACCATATGTACAGAACATAGATGATTCATACTAATGTATGCTAGAATGAATTTTGGGTTGTGTTCTGAGCCATTCGTTCCCATACTTGGCAATTAAGTTGTGGACCATTATGTTTGACATTGTTGTTACAAATTTTTATATATCTGTGTTGATTGATGAGATTGTATTTCAAACGTGTTCGTGATTGTGTGTATCTGTGTTTTGATACTGTGTTCGTGATACACCCGTCGTTGTTGTAACAAATGGTGTAGGGGATGCTGCAAATGCTACAAATGCTACAAATGCTGCAGGGGATGCTGCAAATGCTGTATTTTTTTCAAGGTTAGCGACGTTCAGCGACTCTCAGCGACGTCCAGAGCCATGGTGGAGGAAAGGAAAGGAAGATGCCTTTGGCTGAGAGAGTCAAATAAGAAGAAGGGAAGTAGGGAGGAGCAGATGGGTCCATAGCCATGGTGGAGGAGAGGAGAAGGAAGATGCTTGATCAGAACTTGAGGTGGAAAAGTTGTGACGTTGATAGCGTGAGAGAGGGAGGGAAGTGGCTGCATGCCTTTGGCTCACTCGAGCGGTATTTATCCTCCGACCCTCATCCCTCGGCAATGATGATACGACAACCTATCACTATATCTTATATAGTAGATGATGTCTTAGTATTACATTATGTGAGTTCATCTTGATTCTGTTACATTCTTCAGATACTAGATACGATAAGAACATATACTACACCATATGTACAAAACATAGATGATTCACACTAATGTATGCTAGAATGAATTTTGGGTTGTGTTCTGAGCCATTCGTTTCCATACTTGGCAATTAAGTTGTGGACCATTATGTTTGACATTGTTGTTACAAATTTTCATATATCTGTGTTGATTGATGAGATTGTGTTTCAAACGTGTTCGTGATTGTGTGTATCTGTGTTGTTTGATACTGTGTTCGTGATACACACCGTTGTTGTTATAACAAATGGTGTAGGGATGCTGCAAATGCTGCAAATACTGCAAATGCTGCAGGGGATGCTGCAAATGCTGTATTTTTTTTTTATTTTTTTCAAGATTAGCGACGTTCAGCGACTCTCAGCGACATCCAGAGCCATGGTGGAGGAGAGGAGAAGGAAGATACCTTTGGCTGAGAGAGTCAAATAAGAAGAAGGGAAGTAGGGAGGAGCAGATGGGTCCAGAGCCATGGTGGAGGAGAGGAGAAGGAAGATGCTTGATCAGAACTTGAGGTGGAAAAGTTGTGACGTTGATAGCGTGAGAGAGGGAGGGAAGTGGCTGTATGCCTTTGGCTCACTCGAGCGGTATTTGTCCTCCGACCCTCATCCCTCGGCAATGATGATACGACAACCTATCACTATATCTTATATAGTAGTAGATGATGTCTTAGTATTACATTATGTGAGTTCATCTTGATTCTGTTACATTCTTCAGATACTAGATACGATAAGAACATATACTACACCATATGTACAGAACATAGATAATTCACACTAATGTATGCTAGAATAAATTTTTGGATTGTGTTCTGAGCCATTCGTTCCCATACTTGGCAATTAAGTTGTGGACCATTATGTTTGACATTGTTGTTACAAATTTTTATATCTGTGTTGATTGATGAGATTGTGTTTCAAACGTGTTCGTGATTGTGTGTATCTGTGTTGTTTGATACTGTGTTCGTGATACACACCGTCGTTGTTGTAACAAATGGTGTAGAGGATGCTGCAAATACTGTAAATGCTGCAGGGGATGCTGCAAATGCTGTATTTTTTTTAGGTTTTTTTCAAGATTAGCGACGTTCAGCGACTCTCAGCGACGTCCAGCGACGACGGTAACGTCGTTAAGTAAGTATCACAACGTCGCTAACTGTGATGAATACCGTCGCTGATCGTCACTAAACGTCGCTACGTAAGACGTCGCTAAACGTCGCTATATGTTGGTACTATAGCGACGTAGCAAAGTTGCAGAACGTCGCCATTTGGCTCTCAAGTCAGGTCAGCATCGATGCATGTCAAGTCGCTCAACGTCGCTAGGTTGCGTCGGTAAATGATGACGTTTTACGTCACTGGTAGTCGCTGAATTAGCGACGTGTCCGTGTTGCTGAGTGTCGTCGCAATAGCGACGTATTGCGACGTTTTATTGTTTAGCGACTAGGTTAATCGCGACTACATGCAAACGTCGCTAAATATGTCGCTAATCGATATTAGCGACGTATTTTCCCTATTTAGCGACGTCCTGAGGCATCGCTGATTTGACAGATTTTAGTAGTGATGATCAGAAGGCTCGTGATCGTGCCGAAAAGCCGATCCAAGGTTGGAATACCCCTGATCAGTGGAATGCGATGAAGGCTCGATTCGACGAGCCAAGGAGAAGTCGAAGAAGGCCTAGGCGGCGAGGCAACATGCCTCGAAGTGGTACGGTGGGTCGATTCCGATGACGGAACATTTCCGTCGTCTGGTATGTCTTTCTCTTTTAAAAATATTATTTTAGTGCAAAACCATAAATTATTACTACGATAATATATTTAATTACAGGTAAGGAAGGTCGGTAACGCCAACATGGTGACCGTCTTCCTGGCCACCCATCGGAAGGGCGAAGGCCTTATTGACGAGAGGGCCGAGCAGACCTATGCAAGTATTACAATACGTTATCTTAATTTAATACTTCGTGTCAATTTTAATATAACTTAGTAAATATGATGCAAATAAATATTCATGTAGTTAGTAATAATAAGTACATTAATTAGAAATTAGAAATTATAGAGTACTATCCATACTTTCTAGGCTGAGTATCAGAGGCTGCTGGAACGGGCGGCTGCTAGTGCACTTAATGCAGGAGAGGCCGATACTTCCTCGCAGCCCACTCAAGCTCCGTCGGCGGACGAGCTGTGGATGACCGCCGCTGGTGGACTCCTAGGGGTACGTACTATGGTACGGGATCCTATGGCGCCCTAGTTGTGACCCAATCCTCTAGGGCATCTCCTGCTAGTGTGCATGGTCCACAGCCGTCCCAGGAGTCTGCCCGAGTCCACAAGATGATGGAGTCTCTCCGTGATGACCTGCTACGACGGATCGAGGAGCAGTCCAGCACCCTACGGACGATCCTGTGCTGCTAGCATGATTGGATGCGCTCGACCACGACATTATGGAGCTCATAGAGACGACTGAGAGGACAAAGCGCAGCGTTGGAGGGTTAGAGCGCACGGTGACGGAGCTGCAGACAGCACAGGTGACCATGACCGATAGGCTGAGGTTGGTGACGGATTCGATGGTCCAGAGCACTGATAGACTGTTATCTACCATGGATACATACAACCAGCGACTTACAGTGTTGGAGCGTGCTGGTCCTCCGGGTGCGCCTTCATCGTCGTCCACTCCGCCGCCTCCACCGCCTTCTTCATCGACACCGACTCCACCGACGTTACTGCCTGCTCCATCGGTATCGATTTCACTTGAGGAGTATGAGTTGTTCTTATCCCTTCGTCGCGGCGGTGCCCCTCCTTTACCAGATCCCTAGTAGTCCTAGTTAGGACTGTTTGTTTGTATTTTTTTCATCCTTTGTTTGGGACTTGGATATTTGTTGGTTGTGTAGACTTGGATGTTTGGATCCTATTTGTTGGATCCTATTCTATTTGTTGGTTGTGTGTAGACTTTGTTTATTTGGTTGTAGACTTTGTTATTTGGTGTATTTGGATGTTATTATTCGTTATGTTATTATTCGTTTCAATTGGATGTTAATGTGCTTCTGTGGTTTACGTTTATCGGTGTTGAGTGTTCCACCGAAGGGGTCGACGAACCCAGGGAGAAAGAATATCTGTTATACTGTGTCTTTATGGTTATCTTTTTAAACTGCAGGGGAGAAAAAGACATTCTGTATTTTATTTTTTTTTCAGATTTACCGACGTTTACTGACGTTTACGACGACCACCGACGTACGTAAACGATGGTAAATGTCGGTAAATCTTCAAAATTTTCTAGGTACCGACGTTTACCGACGTCCTTCTACGTTGGAGACCGTCGGTAAGCGTCGCTACACGTCGGTAATAATCCCAGGAATTACCAACATTTAGTGACATTTTAAACGACGGTAAATTCCCAGGATTTTACCGACGTGTAGCGACTTTAAACACGTCGCTAATCCACCGACGAAACAACGGTAGACGTCGGTAATATACCGACGTAAATATACGTGGTAAACGTCGGTATTTGCGACGTTCGGCGACGTTTTAAAGATTACCGACTTACGTTTCCGCGACAAGTCCAAAATGTCGGTAATTGCGTCGGTAAATAATTTTAGCGAAGAAATTTGTCGTTTTAGCGACGTCTTTAGGCGTCGCTAAAATGACTTATTCTGGTAGTACGGAGCTGCGATGGCAGAGTTACGAGCTGACGAAGTTGGCTCCACAAAACTGTCCAAAAATTGTTTAATTTAAAGTGTCAACTTGGAGGCCAGTTTTGATGTATCAAACGACGTAATTAACGGACGAAACTTGAGGGAAATGAAGATGGATTTACCAAAATTATGACGGAGTAAAAAGTTTGCCGATCCAACGGTCGGATGACCAGAAAATCTGTGCGAAGTCGCTGTTCCGAGACACGAATTCTGAAATTTGTAATCGCGCGTCACGACGGGATTTCGTCCAAAATGCACGAATCGCCCGTGTATCGCGCCGGGGAGGAGAGCGCTGCCCAGGGGGGTTCGCCGGAGTGCTCGCCCGGCCTAGGGGGACCGGCCACGGCGGCCGTGCGACGGCGCACGACCGCGGCCCGCCCACGCACGTACGTGCGCGCTGCTGCTCGCTGGTTGCAGCTGGTTGGCGGCTGCTGCCTGCTGGTGTCGCGCAGCGGAGGCGGCCCAGTGGCAGTGCCGGCGGTGGCGAAGGTGGTTGAAGTGGTGGTGCTGCGGTGCGGTGATGGTGGAGGGGATGGTCATGGAGATGGTGGTGGTGATGATGGTTAATGGTGGTGGTGCATGGTGTAGATGATGAAGATGAGGAGAAGAAGATGGAGGTGGTGGTGTACGTGAGGGTGGTGATGTCGGCTGTAGAGGGAAGAGGGGAGTTGGTGTGTGTGTGTTTATACATAAAAGAGAGAGAGAGAGAGAGAGAGAGAGAGAGAGAGAGATTTGAGATAGAGGGAGAGAGAGAGAGAGAGAGAGAGAGCTCGGGCAAGGGGGGTGTGCTGGTGTGATGGGGGTGAGATGTGTCTGTTATAAGAGAGAGAGAGTTATATATATATATATATATATATATATATATATATATATATATATATATATATATAGTATATATATAAGAGATATTTTAAGATATTAATAAAGTAGAGGGAGGAAGAGATATTTTCAAAATAGGAAAAGGAGAAATGTTGTGTGGGGTATTTGGGCAGTCATGATAGGACAACATGGAGCTTGGATTTGGGTTCGGTCGAGCCGGGTCGGGTCAAAATCGAACAGGGTGAAATAATTGAATTTAAATGGGTATTTATAATCATGGGTAAATAAATAACATGTGGGGACTCAAATAAATGGGACAAAACGTCATGTGGATAGTAGGCTTCATGTGGGCCATGTCCATACTTTGGGTCGACTTGGTTGGGTCGATGTCGGGTCCCGAAATTAAATTGGAATTTAAATCAGGTTTTACGGTAGATAATTAATTGGCCTTAATTGACCCGAAAGTTGTACGAAGAAAATGAAACACAAAATGGAGTGTCTGAGTGGGATACGAAGGTCATGGGTGTAGAGCATCTCGAGTAGATCATTCATGAGAAGTTGGTTCTGAGAAAACGACTGGTCTCGTGCTCCTAAATTAAAAGTCACGGTAACGTGCAAACGATGATCAAAGATAAAAGTGGGAATAAGTATTCAACGATTAGTTGGTCTAAGTTGACCCAAAGTTGCACGATACAAAAAGAGCACAAGGGAACGAGTTCAAGTAGGACATGATATATCAAAACGAAGATAATCTTGTCTACTTCAAAATCCATGAAGAGAGTTTACAGAGATTGGCATCCCTGACGCTTCGAAGTCAAAGTCACGGGAATGAACATTAATGTTCAAAACAATTAAATAATAAAATATTTATTGAAAATAATTTGTTTAGAAAATTTAAAATAAACCTAAAATTCAGGGGGCTTACGTCCTACCCACCTTACAAAAATTTTGTCCTCGAAATTAAATATCAAATAGGTCAAACTATAACATGTAGCTGCTCTGGCTACGATACTCAATCTGCTACCTTGTGATCATCTCTTCTGTTTCTCTTTACAATCCTTTTGGTTTAGATTCAACAAGGTCCTTCTATCATAAACTACGTCATATATCCTTTAGAATCTTCCATACTAACATAGAACATTTATGTATACCCTAAACTATAGGTCATTCTCTGGGTATGTTTATAAGCCTAAAATGCTTAATCATCAACCATATTTTCAACCTCAATTGTAAATACTGGATTTCTTATCGTATTCTAATTATCCATATTCTTATTATGTCAATCCACTAGCCCTTTGCATTATTGTCGTCAATCCTTTTCTATAGCTTCTCTTTGAAATTATACGTTCAATTTTTATCCTTGGCGTAGAGCCTTCTTCTTCTTTTTTTCAACAAGTCTTCCGAATATAAATCCTCGATTTCAAACTCCCGATTTATTAATTACCAATGTACATATGTCTTTGCCCCCTTTTTCCTTATCGTTTTAACTGATATCTTTTCGATTTTGTACGCAATATTATATCTCATTCTAACTTATTCTATATCATTCGACACATCGATATACCCTCTAATTACATTAATTAGCTATAGATAACCAATAATCACTTGGTCATCAAAGTCCTACGAATGTACAGTCCTCAAATTCTAAGCACAAGATTCTAGTCCTCAATCTGTAGTCACAATAATAATATTTCATTTCTCTATCTTAGATACCCTATCATCAATTCATACTATCAATGCAATCGTTCTTAATGGTTTCCAAGTCTACTACAGTCAGTCACCCATACTTGTCCTATAAGCTTAATCTAACCAATCCCTAGGAAAAGTAGTTGTAGCACCCAGTTTCCCAAATGAGAGTAATTTTGAAATTTAGTGTTTATAATTATTTTAATAATGATATTTAATTCATGATATGATTTTTGGTGATTTTAAATTATTTTAAAATTATTTAAATCAATGACTTGTGGTTTTGACGTTTTGCTAGTGAAACCCTAGAGACTGTTTGACCTAGAGCCTAACCATGTGATTATGATATTTAATGTCATTTTGGCCTAAGAATATTTTTGCATTGACCTCTTTGAATTATTTTGATATTATTTATTATTTATGATATTGCTTTGGGGTTATTGAGTCGGGTTCGAATTTCAACTCAATCCGACTTGAAACGGGGACCCGGGGTAGTTTGACTCTAGTGGGACCCACACACTAGTTAGGCATGGCCCACATGATATTAATTTTAGTCCACATGATAGAAATATTTTAGTTAGAGGTTAGACTAATTATTATGGATAAGGTTAGTGTGATTAGATACTTTAGAATGACTAATTTAGCCTCAACCAATTAGCCCTTTCCTAATACTCATAGAATAGGTTAGTAGGGGCTTTTGGACTTTTCCTAATAGGACAAAACCACCTTTATGGCCAGCCACAATAAGGATAGGGTTGAGCCTCCCATTTGTCATTATCCATCTATTTTCTCTCTCTTGTTCTTCCCCAAATTCCTAGAGAGCAATCCCTAGCAATTTCTCCACCAAATCCTTCCATTTCACCACCAAATCTTCTTCTTTCCTTCTCCATTCTAGCCAAGGAGAAAGCTACCCAAGTTTGGAGGATTCGGACTCGTTCGTGTCCTTTTGGAATCTCTACGTGTCGGTGTCGCTCCGAGAAGGTTTTTCTTCGATTCGATCTACCGGGAGGTATAAATCCCTTCTCCTTTTCATTTCCTCATGCATATGTCTATTTTGAATCCATAGGAATGACCCCCATGGTTGTATCTCCATTTGTGTCCATTTTGTGTCTATTTGGAGGTCATAGGAGTGTCCTTTGTGTTGTGGATGTGTTCATGTTACATATATATATATATATATATATATATATATATATATAATATATATATATATATATTGTAATGTGAGTGTATCATATTATATATGTAATAATGGTTCATGATGATTATATAATCAAGTTTGTGAGTGTGGTTCCTCATATTATTATTGCTATATTGTTGTGGATAATTAGGATTATATTGTGTATTCTTTTGGCTCAAACTATCTAAATCCGTCATGATTTTATCTACGTTTTAATTTCAGCCCTAACTTAGAAATGTCATAACTTCTAGCTCAAAGCTCGGTTTAATCTTTCATTTTTTAAAAAGAAGCGTATTGAAGTTAGCTTTCCAAAAACATGTATTAGTAGGCCTAATTCTTTCTGTAACTTTCTGGATAATTATTTGAGTGTCAGTTGTACGAAAGACAAACGCGTTCTCGGTGTTTTTTCGATCCGGGAGTTTTCGGAAACGAAAACGCGATCCGTTTGAAGTTTCGGAAAGCTAACACATAGATCTATAACATATTTTAATCCTAGATTTTAATTCATGCTGAGATGGTACAGTATTGATTATTAGTAGGAGTTACTATTCGGCATATGCATTTTGTGCACCCTTGTGTGTAATATAATATTCTATTTAATTTTAACCCATGTTAATGTATATACATTATGTAACTAAATAGAGAATACAAACATGAGTAAATGGTTAAATAAATGATGTATGAGATATAAGTATCATATCTAATGTAAGCATGTATAAGTATGGCTTGTAATGAATATGTAGGTTCCATAGTATGTAATGTATGGTACATATAGTAGTGCAAGAGAATAAATGAATGCATACATGAATGTAATATAATAATAGATGTAATGTATGCAATATACAAGTTAATGAGATATAATGTTCTATGTTAACACAAATCCTATATTACCTCATGTACCCCTTACACTATGTTGACACTATCACACTTGACACATTGTTCACTTACACTTTGACACTCTTTGATATGTATACACTATGTATGCCCATTTAACTCTCACTTGCCCCTTTGCCATGTTCACATACACACACATAGCCTCTTAAATAAGTATTTATGAATATAGTTAAATTAGCTATGTATGTATATATATATATATGTTAGCATATTATGTTGTAATATAAGTTTATATAACCATTTGAAATGCCATGATTATAGACCTAATCTTGAATACCAATATATGCATGTGTATATATGTGTAGACATATATAGCTTAAAGTAATAGATTACCTAGTGTATATCCAATGTGAATTCTTGCCTATTTGAGTATTGAATAATTGCATGCTATATAGAGTTGGGTGTATGTTGGCTTGTATAGCCTTGTATTGATGTGTGCTTGCTAGGATAGTCTTGGTTAGACTTAGTAAAACTTGCTGGGTAAGGACATGACCTAGTTTGACCTAGTTTGACTAGTATAGTTGACCAGAGTGACCAAGGGTTGACTTTGGCCTAGTTTGACCTAGATTCATGTAGAATGCATTATAGTGCTTTATATTACCCTTCTGGATATGTTGTGACTTGTGCTGTTCTAATTAGGAGCCAAAACACCTCTCCTCGGACATTATCTTTTCCTTGGACATTCAGATATCAGGCGAGTACATTCTTTGATCATTTCATATCATGTTTAGGATTATATTTCCTGCTTTAGACTATCTTACTTGATGCTGACACGTTGGTAACACGGATTGGTACTATATGGATCCCTTCATGAGATGTTATCCCTCTCGGGAGCATCAGATACTTTTGTCATGTGTGTTTCACTTACATCACGTATCTCATGCTTCTATTATCATGAATCTTCAGGAATCAGCTAGTGACTCATGTACCCTCATGATCACCGAGCCTTCACGAATCAATTCATGAATCACCCTTTATGGGCAATGTTGTATAATCATAAATCTAACGTAACTTGAACGGATCCTTGTGTATTGATTGGGGATGGGGGAGTATAAGTGAACATGTGAATAAATCCAAGTAGTGTAATCATGAATCAATTCCAGGTAGTGTAATCAAGAATCAGTCCCATGCCATTCACATGTTTATCCTGTACTCTAAATCACTAGCACTGTCTCTCTTTATATATCATAGATATTTACTTACAGTCTCTCTTTTAGATTATGCTATTTCTTCAGATCCTGTATTTTATTCTCTAGCATGATTATTTTCTTTCCTGCTATGACTTGTTGAGATGTATTGTACTCGCTCCAGTCCTGACTGGACCCGTTGACAAATTTTACAGATAGCCTGGAAGTTGCCTGCTAGCCTAGAGGAGACAGTAGAGGTTGCATAGATAACTAGGGTTTTTGCTTATAGTTTATTTTCTGTCGTCTTGAGTTGTATTTATGGATTACTGTATTGAGTTTTGAGATGTATTCTGAGTTTGTATCTTAGACACTTAGACTTCTATCTGCTGTATCTCTTTTGAATTTCATGTTTTACCTATCTTTTATCTTGCTCTACCTTAGTTGTGATTGAGACTGTATCTGCTATGTCACCCCCATTCGGGAGTATAAACTGTTTAGTCTTATACTGTTAGATGCATGAGACCTAGGACAGCGTTCTACCGCCGACACTGCGGCGTAGGCTGGGCGTTGTTACGTTCTCGTGCCTTACTCTAGGGTGCGGGTCGTGACACGTTTTTAGTGGTGGCCCATACAGGTCGAGATTCACATTAGTGCGATTTCGTAGTAGCACAACGACTTAGTTGTATACTACGAGCCTGCTATAGGAAATATAAATTAAGATGTTAGGATGAGAGGATACTCAATCACTGTTAGAATTCCTTGAGAGATTCCTGGGATAACCCTTGAGAATCCTATTTTGAATTCCGATTTAAACTCCTTTTCCTTGTTTTGACCTTTTTTCCTTGATTTGAATTTGATTTTGTGGATTCATTGTAGAACTTTGAATCCTGGTATTAGTTGATGATTTTGATAAAATTTTGTAGTTGTTGATTTAATTTTGTATTTAGATTAATATTTTCAAATCCAAGGTACTCAATCACACTTAGGATTCTTTGAGAGATTTCTGGGAACCCCTGAGAAACTCATTTTAAACTTCAATTGGAATTCCTTTCCTCTTGTTTGGATTCACCCTCATTCCTTGCTATTGAATTTAAGCTTGATGGGTTTCTCTCGTTTGAACCGATGAGAAGGAACATATCTTATTATCTTTCTCGCCATTATTCCCTTGCATTCTTATTTACCTCTTATCTTAAACTCTGTCTCATTACATTAATTACCATATCTTGTCATCCCTACCAGATGTACTTCGAAACCCTTGAATCTTCGTATCTTTTGCATAGGGGAAGGATAAGAAAGTGACGTAAATTATGTAGCTCAGAGAAGACGTAACTGTTTTTTTATGATGATCTAAAGGAAATCAAATATGGAGTGTTCCATATGGAAACTTGAGATAGAAATGTGGTAAAGGTCTCGAATAGAATAAAGAGATGTATACTGCCAATCTGGAAACAATTACATTTAGAGAAATTTTGGGGTTATGAGATAGTTTATAGGTGTATTCAAAACTAATGAGGATATCAGAGGTCAACCTAGTTTTGAGAACTTAGAAAATCTTGGTTATTGATTCTGGGAAAAACTTTTACTCTGAGGCTATGTAGAAGGTTAGTAATGGAAAAGAGAAGTTAATTGTGTTTAATAAGGATATTAAACAAGATGTTGCGAGGAAATGACTAGGGATAGAGAGAACATAAAGTTATGGAAGTTTAGAGATTGTTGTGAAATATTTTAGGAGAATAATATTCAAGGGTGTATGTCGAAGAAAAATATGGAAGTTGATTTATGATGAAAGATAAGTTTTGTAAGGCCTAGAGATTTAAATTAAATAATACGAGGAGAACAATTTGAACAAGTTCAAGGAATTCGTAAACGGGATTTAGAGGTTTTGGGTCAAATTTAAGACAAGGTGAAAGAACTTGAAAATTTAAATAAATGGTTAATGTTGATTCCTAAATGTGAGGGCTATACTTCAAGAGTGATGTTTGGAAATTGGGAATTGCCTACGGTAGCCATGGTAAGGGTTTAGTAAAGGTTAAATTTTCATATGGAGACTGGTGAGGTAAAGATATGATTGGCAAGTTATGACCAGATGAACTTAAGAGTATCAGAAGCAGATGACTAACTCGATCTTCATTATTTTTGTGCATTAATTACCCCTCTTGAACTCCCACTTTCTAATTGAGATCCTTGACGTTCCTTATTATGACTTTGATATTCGAAATGTAATACTAGCTGTTACCCTCCAACAAATCTTATATGCAAGACCTAGACGAGCTCACCTTCGGTAGGTAATCATGTCCCACTAAAAGTCTCTTCTTGTACTCTATTTTCTTGATAATTTTCGGTCAACTGGCTAAACTATAACCTCTACCATTATACTAAATTCTTCTTATTTCAATTAGAAATCCAGCCTTGACTCAATTCTCTGACCCGACATGTGATGGTGTCTGCTTGTTTCCTTAGATGCTTAACCTGTACCTTATCTGATTACTTAACCCGTTGGTTAAGAAACTTGGACTATGTAATTCCTTTTATTATTACTACCCTTAATCTTGTGCTGCTAAATTAGCCTTAGTTTTGCAAGCTTATCTATTTTCGAGCTTGGTCATGACTATTTTATTGGGCGGCCACCCACTAACATATTGTCTAATTAGAACCGGTACATGATGGTCTGATCAACCTATTGCACTTTGGTTCGCTTTTTATGTATCAATCTACGAGAATGGAGACATAATTAAACTTGACCCTAGAGTCTCATTCGCGACAGCCTTGACAATTCTTCTTGAAATCTTTTCATCGCCTATGAACCTCGTATTCGTACTCAGTCGAATTAAATTTAATCATGACCTGAACCTCCATCATTGGATGCTCGTGCTCATACTTTGATTTCATTGATTTTCCTTCTTGCCCAAATCTCGTTTATCCAAAATTGACCAACTTAGATCGTGTCAAGACAAAAATCTATTTGTGATTTGTTATGCCTAAATTTTCAATTTTTGCCATTTTATGGAATAGTAACCTTTTAATAATTTCTTAGTTGCTTGTTAATGACCAATTTTCATATAGGATGGTAGACAGCCCTACAACTTTGATAATTGTTGTTCCCTTACCTTCCTAATTAGGACACCCTAGATTGTTTGTGTGTTGATACTATAGTACTGTTTTGACCTAGAATGATTAGTGTACCTAGGTGAGACTTCCAACTGCTACGGTATGCCCTGACCTTGTATACTATTCCTTCAAATTACATGATTTAGAAAAAAAATTTAGACCTTGATTGTTGAAAATAGGGACGTCACCCCATTAGTATCAGTTGTAGATATATAGGTTAGTCCTTGATGTGGGAATGTGTGTCTATAAACATGTAGCTTATGAGATTTATGAGAGATTATAGTATCAGCCTTGATAGGATGTACTAGTCTTTTGGTGAGTAAATGTGTTATGAGAGATAGGGGCCTATATGTCTTAGTAATGTATCGTTCCTACGGTAATAGAATGTATTAATAGATGGTTAATAGGAAGATAATAGTTTGAGCATACCTATAGCCTATGATCAGTTCCTTTTCATCCTTAGTTAAGACCACTTTAAAATAGGTCCAGTCCCTTGGATATAGGTTCCAGTCCATATTTTATTGAAGTTCCATTACCGCCGACAGTAGAGCAGTATTGGAGGTATTCCTAGATTGACACTTTTAGATGTCCGTTTATTATTCCAGTGTTAGGAAGTGTTACCTTAGATATTGGGTAGGTTAGAGGCTCTAGAAGGAGTACTATCGATCTTAAATTTCGAGGACGAAATTTTTCTAAGGTGGGTGGGTAGAGTTGTAGCACCCAATTCCTAAATGAGGGTAATTTTGAAATTTCGGTTTATAAATTATTTTAATAATGATATTTAATTCATGATATGATTTTTGGTGATTTTAAATTATTTTAAATATTTAAATCAATGATTTATGGTTTTGACGTTTTGCTAGTGAAACCCTAGAGACTGTTTGACCTAGAGTCTAACCATGTGATTATGATATTTTAATGTCATTTTTGGCCTAAGAATTTTTTGCATTTGACCTCTTTGAATTATTTTGATATTATTTTATTATTTATGATATTATTTTGGGGTTATTTGAGTCGGGTTCGAATTTCAACTCAATCCGACTTGAAACGGGGACCCGGGGATAGTTTAACTCTAGTGGGACCCACACACTAGTTAGGCATGGCCCACATGATATTAATTTTAGTCCACATGATAGAAATATTTCAGTTAGAGGTTAGACTAATTATTATGGATAAGGTTAGTGTGATTAGATACTTAGAATGACTAATTTAGCCCAACCAATTAGCCCTTTCCTAATACTCATAGAATAGGTTAGTAGGGGCTTTTGGACTTTTCCTAATAGGACAAAACCACCTTTATGGCCAGCCACAATAAGGATAGGGTTGAGCCTCCCATTTGTCATTATCCATCTATTTTCTCTCTCTTGTTCTTCCCCAAATTCCTAGAGAGCAATCCCTAGCAATTTCTCCACCAAATCCTTCCATTTCACCACCAAATCTTCTTCTTTCCTTCTCCATTCTAGCCAAGGAGGAAGCTACCCAAGTTTGGGAGGATTCGGACTCGTTCGTGTCCTTTTGGAATCTCTACGTGTCGGTGTCGCTCCGGGAAGGTTTTTCTTCGATTCGATCTACCGAGAGTAAATCCCTTCTCCTTTTCATTTCCTCATGCATATAGGTCTATTTTGAATCCATAGGAATGACCCCCATGGTTGTATCTCCATTTGTGTCCATTTTGTGTCTATTTGGAGGTCATAGGAGTGTCCTTTGTGTTGTGGATGGTTCATGTTACATATATAGATATAGATATAGATATATATATATATATATATATATATAATATATATATATATATATATATATATATATATATTGTAATGAGTGTATCTATATTATATATGTAATAAATGGTTCATGATGATTATATAATCAAGTTTGTGACTGTGGTTCCTCATATTATTATTGCTATTATTGTTGTGGATAATTAGGATATATATTGTGTATTCTTTTGGCTCAAACTATCTAAATCCGTCATGATTTTTATCCACGTTTTTAATTTCAGCCCTAACTTAGAAATGTCATAACTTCTAGCTCAAAGCTCGGTTTAATCTTCCGTTTTTTTAAAAGAAGCGTATTGAAGTTAGCTTTCCAAAAACATATAGTAGGCCTAATTCTTTCTGTAACTTTCTGGATAATTATTTGAGTGTCAGTTGTACGAAAGACAAATGCGTTCTCGGTGTTTTTTCGATTTCGGGAGTTTTTGGAAACGAAAACGTGATCCGTTTGAAGTTTCGGAAAGCTAACACATAGATCTATAATATATTTTAATCCTAGATTTTAATTCATGCTGAGATGGTACAGTATTGATTATTAGTAGGAGTTACTATTCGGCATATGCATTTTGTGCACCCTTGTGTGTAAATAATATTCTATTTGATTTTAACCCATGTTAATGTATATACATTATGTAACTAAATAGAGAATACAAGCATGAGTAAATGGTTAAATAAATGATGTATGAGGTGTAAGTATCATATCTAATATAAGCATGTATAGTATGGCTTGTAATGAATATGTAGGTTCCATAGTATGTAATGTATGGTACATATAGTAGTACAAGAGAATAAATGAATGCACACATGAATGTAATATAATAATAGATGTAATGTATGCAATATATAAGTTAATGAGATGTAATGTTCTATGTTAACACAAATCCTATATTACCTCATGTACCCCCTTACACTATGTTGACACTATCACACTTGACACATTGTTCACTTATACTTTGACATTGATATGTATACACTATGTATGCCCATTTAACCCTCACTTGCCCCTTTGCCATGTTCACATACACACACATAGCCTCTTAAATAAGTATTTATGAATATAGTTAACTTAGCTATGTATGTATATATGTTAGCATATTGTGTTGTAATATAAGTTTTATAACCATTTGAAATGCCATGATTATAGACCTAATCTGAATACCAATATGCATGTGTATATATGTGTAGACATATATAGCTTAAGTAATAGATTACCTAGTGTATATCCAATGTGAATTCTTGCCTATTTGAGTATTGAATAATTGCATGCTATAGAGTTGGGTGTATGTTGGCTTGTATAGCCTTGTATTGATGTGTGCTTGCTAGGATAGTCTTGGTTAGACCTAGTAAAACTTGCGGGTTAGGACATGACCTAGTTTGACTAGTGTAGTTGACCAGAGTTGACCAAGGGTTGACTTTGGCCTAGTTTGACCTAGATTCATGTAGAATGCATTGTAGTGCTTATATTACCCTTCTGGATATGTTGTGACTTGTGCTGTTCTAATTAGGAGCCAAACACCTCTCCTCGGACATTATCTTTTCCTTGGACATTCAGATAAGGCGAGTACATTCTCTGATCATTTCATATCATGTTTAGGATTATATTCCTGCTTTAGACTATCTTACTTGATGCTGACACGTTGGTAACACGGATTGGTACTATATGGATCCCTTCATGAGATGTTATCCCTCTCGGGAGCATCAGATACTTTTGTCATGTGTGTTTCACTTACATCACGTATCTCATGCTTCTATTATCATGAATCTTCAGGAATCAGCTAGTGACTCATGTACCCTCATGATCACCGAGCCTTCACGAATCAATTCATGAATCACCCTTTATGGGCAACGTAGTATAATCATGAATCTTAACGTAACTTGAACGGATCCTTGTGTATTGATTGGGGATGGGGGAGTATAAGTGAACATGTGAATAAATCCAAGTAGTGTAATCATGAATCAATTCCAGGTAGTGTAATCATGAATCAGTCCCATGCCATTCACATGTTTATCCTGTACTCTAAATCATAGCACTGTCTCTCTTTTATATATCATAGATATTTACTTACTGTCTTTCTTTTACATTATGCTATTTCTTCAGATCCTATATTTTATTCTCTAGCATGATTATATTCCTTTCCTGCTATGACTTGTTGAGATGTATTGTACTCGCTCCAGTCCTGACTGGACCCGTGACAAATTTTACAGATAGCCTGGAAGTTGCCTGCTAGCCTAGAGGAGACAGTAGAGGTTGCATAGATAGCTAGGGTTTTTGCTTATAGTTTATTTTCAGTCGTCTTGAGTTGTATTTATGGATTACTGTATTTGAGTTTTGAGATGTATTCTGAGTTTGTATCTTAGACACTTAGACTTCTATCTGCTGTATCTCTTTTGAATTTCATATTTTACCTATCTTTATCTTGCTCTACCTTAGTTGTGATTGAGACTGTATCTGCTATGTCACCCCCATTCGGGGAGTATAAACTGTTTAGTTATACTGTTAGATGCATTGAGATCTAGGACAGCGTTCTACCGCCGACACTGCGGCGTAGGCTGGGCGTTGTTACGTTCTCGTGCCTTTACTCTAGGGTGCGGATCGTGACAGTATCATCACAATCACAATACATTTATAGTTATACTGTAGAATCAGTTAACAAGGTTTGGATTTTAGTCGTCTATCAAGTAGAAGGTAATAAGGCCTAAGACTGGGTCAAGCAATCCATAACAGTGTCCAAACAAGTTAAAGGGTCAAGCAAGACAGAAAAGTTGGTCAAAATATCTCCAAGAATGGTATAAAGACAACGAGATGCATAACGAGAAGAATTACCCAAGAGGTTAACGAAGAAGAGTTTAGTCAAGTCATAGGAAAGATGGAACACAAAAATAATTATGTTCAAAAAGATAACAAAGCAATCCTATTGGAGAGTCCTATAGAACCTGTAATCCTAGTTATAGATGTAGATAGAACGGAGTTAATCAAGAGGGAAAGAATGATGAAGAATTTGTTCTTGCTTATTCGGTCATATCAAAGTGAACCAAGTTGAGATATGATCTGATAACCATACACGTCTTCCTGAAATTATGTTGCCAGAATTTTTGCCACACCGTAAGCTTATTATGCAATAAACAATAGAGTCATAACTAAGGTATACACCCTATAATCATGTCATATAGAATTCTCACCACGCCAACGGGTATGGCTGCTAGAAAATATAGATTCCATAACTAAGATAAGTATACCCAAAATCAAGCCCTATGTTTTGTCATACCAGCTAATATGGCTGCGATAAATTCTAAACTCCATAAATAAAGCAGACATTTACCTTATCAGGATATATAACAACTCAATCCACAAATTTATCACGATGGAAGATTCAAAGTCAACAACGAAAATCAGAAATCGTTTTCAACAACGAATTTAAGGAAGAGCAAATGGAAATAAGTGAAAACAGATTTCAAGGTAAGATTAGAGTGAGATCCTCAGGGGTCATCCCAAGGGTACTATCCTGGTCAAAATTGTAACCCACATTTCAAACAAGATAAATATAGTTAACGGTCCTATGCTGTGATGAGTTTTGCTATGTTACAATCCTAGAAATCCTCTAGGAGTTCTAAATGTTGTTCCTAGTGTTATCTAGTTGTCCTAATATCCTAATTGCAGGCATGCTTGGTACAATAACGTAACAAACAACTTAAGTCTTGATGCAAACCCCCTAAAGTTTTACTATAATTTTTTTTCTTTCTTTATTTATAAATTTGGTTTTAAACTTTTGCCTTGTATTGTACGTCGCATAGTCGTATTGTACGTCGCGTACGAGTTCGTATTTTTATGACACGTCAGTGCGAATATGTGCGAGATACATATTTTTGTAAAAACATGTATTTTAGAAGCTTGGTTTTTCAAATAATAAATATTTTCGATTACTTAAAATGGTAAAATGTGTCACATTGGAAATTTCCAAAACTTATTTTAGAAAACTATGTTTCAGTGCAAATGAGGTGCATAAATTTAGATTTCATAATATAAGTCTATTTTCGAAATTAATTAATATTAATATTTTATTAATCAAAAAAATATATTTAAAAATACTTATTATTTTTGAAATTATTAATTGGTTTTTTTGGAAAATATATTTGAAAATTTTTGTGGCCATTTTAAATCTCAATTTGATTTAGATTATCTATTGGGGATTTAAATCCTCCTAATCCCTATCCAACTGGAAATTCCCACATCCTATAAATAGGCAGCTACTCTTCCAATTTTTCCCACAACCACAGGTGCATCGTGTCTGTGCCTCATCCCCTCCACTATATTTCTTTTTCCATTATAGTTTATAATTCTCCCAACTCCGTGTCCGACACACCCGGACATCCGATTCGTGTCGCACAGGACACGACACCCCGACACATACAATCAGACCCTAAACCTAACCCTAGCCTCCGTCCAGCCTGATCCGTCGTCCGCCAAAGTTCCCGACCGGAAAGTCCCCTACCACCACCGTATCCTCCTTGCCCCGGCCATCCACCGCAGCAAAACACCACCTCCAGCCCCGACTCCCCACAACCGCTGCCACAACGAAAACCACACCACCATCACCATTGCCATCAGCCAAAGCCACCACCGTTACCAACACCGTGCCAACAACTCCACCGCCTCGGCCATCTCCGGCCAGGGCGCCCCCAAACCCAAACACCGGTAACAACGACAAGAGAAAGGAAGAAGAAGAAGATCGAAAAATCCCAAAAATCTACTCACCTTCCTCGCGAAAACCTAAACGCTGGACAGCCCCTTCGTCCGCGGCCTTCCTCCTCGCCAATGGTGGTGCCCTTCCCGTCCAGCTCGCCGCGCTGCCGAACTCCCCACTTCCGTCGCGTATCGTACTTCTGGAGCCCTTCTGCCGCGCTCCGCCCACCGGCGCCGACAACCGAGGTTCCTCCGCCTTGGTCGACTCCCCCGAGGCGCCTGCAGCCTCCCGCGAGCCATGACGCCGTACCAGCTCAGATCTCGTCGACCTGAGCAGCCCCGCCACGCCCTCTCCAGCGGAAGCCCCCAGTGCGCCGCATCACCGGCCAAAATCAGCCGAACCCGACCTCCGCTGCACCGTGCCAAGCCTAGGAACCGCTGCGCCTGGCCGCCGACTGCCGACGCCGGCGCCTTCCGCTGTAAGCCCCTCGCCCATTCTCCCTTCTCGCTTCTTCCTCTCTTTTCTCTCCCTCTCACACTGGGTTGGTAGAGGGAAGAGTACAGAAGCTTATTAGAGAATATACTATAGTTTATTAATATTAATAATATAATAATAATAATATTATTATTATTCTTATTATTCTTACCATAGTTGTATTAATAATATTATTAGTATTATTAGTATTATTAGTATTAGTATCATCATTTTATTACTATTATATTTATTATTATTATTATTATTATTTATTGCTAATTAGGGTATTGCTAAATTTATCTTAATTACTAGAATTTTGTGTCATTTATTATTTATATATTAATATTAATATTAGTTGTTGTTTTGTTAATATTATTATTTACATTATTATTACTATTATTTTAATTGAACAATATTTTCTAGCAAATTTCAACTTAATTTTTAAAAACACTAAAATATTCTTTTCGAACTATATATATACATATATTTGACCAGTTATACATTTTGGTCTAAATGATTTAGAAGTATTTTAAATATTTATCTAAAATAGATATTTTAAATTATGAAATTTAGTTTTCACTTTAATCATATTTTACAACTTAGAGTATTTGACTAATAAGATATAATTTTTTCAAATTATATTTTCAAGTATTTTCGTAAAAATTTTTTACAAGTAACATGTTTTTAAAGTAATGTAAATATTTTCTAAGAAATTGTATATTTATCTACTCCACAATTCTTCTAATTATCTCATTACTCATGAATCATGCTTGCCTATTTTCTCGCGACCTTGGACCCCTACACATCGCCCATGGCTGTTGGACTATTGAGACATGTCAGAGAACACCACACCACTCCAGGCGTTCCCCCGGCAAGACCTTGCATTTATTGTTTAAATTTCTTGCTCAATATCATGCATGCTTTTTCTTTATGTGGTTCTTTCAAAATTATATATATGCAATTATTATATTTATGCAATTGGCTTAGAGTTAAGGGACCACCGTATGTTTAGTGCATCTCATAAACTGTCACGATATGCCACGGATTGTGTGAGTTGTGATTCGCATATAGATGCGGACTTGCGTGCTGACTGATCATTGGCGCGTACAGGCCGTGCGTTAGGATATAACTGTTAATAGATTTGTAGAAGACTTGGCAGTTATTAAGATTAAACAGTGTCGTGGATGGAGGCGACACATGTATAGTATCATGGGGAGGGGGAGACAGTTATTAGCGTAGGGGCTACATGTTCAGTACACACATAGAATTGGGCCGATAGTGTCTCGTATGAGCGCTACTTACTGCCCCGGGGCCGATAGTTCTCGTATGAGAGCTACTTTCTGCCCATGGTCGATAGTGTCTCTATGAGCTACCTACTAGCACTCTCTCTCAATCTATGCTGAACAACTAAGCCCCTGCGTAGAAGGTTTGTCTTCAAAGTGTATATCACCTAGAATGGTTAGGAACCTTACGCATGTATATTTATATTGAGCTCTTACTATTCAGTTTATGGCATGATATTATGTGCTTGTTACGTCCCTCTGAGGACCTGGTGATCTCTCCAGTGTGTATTTTTGTGGTTTCTTGCAGGTGCTCTAGCTAAGGACATTCCTTCATTCGTGATGGTTGTTCTTGGACTCGTCACTTGCTCTCGCTTGCTAAATTCTTTCCTTGTATATTTTTCATATTTAATTTGGTTGGTAGTGACTTTGTCTCCGCCCAACTATTGTGTACTTGACAAAACTCAAAATTGCTTTATATCATTATTTATTTGTGGATGAGATTTAGCATGTCTTGGTTCTCTTATTTTACAGCTTATGTACTCATACAAGGATTCCTATATTGGAGTGTACTTCGTATGAATACAGTTGGCATGTCTACGTTTCTAGTCCTACGTATTTTGGGACTGGGGCATTACACTTGACCTGCATGGGCCGCCACTAAAAATATGTCACGACCCGTTACCCAAATTGTTGGGCCGGGCCAAGCCATGTCCAGCCTACGCTTGGTTAAAGCATAGTAAACTGTTCTAAGAATAGACAATAAAGGATCTAAGCTGCTAACAGTTCTAAAATCACATTTAAAAGGTTCATCACAACACAGCATCTATAAGCGAAAGTAAAATAAGCCACAAACTTAATAGTACACTTCCAAAGTATCTAACTGGAGACAAAGTCCAGTATCCAAATATAAGTTCAAAACAAAGTCTAAGTCTCACTACACATGAAAGATATCTAAGCAAGGTTCCCCGCTGGGGCCTTTTGGAGCTAAGGCCAGGTCCTCAATGCAGTACCATAATATGTAACACATAGCATTTCCTCCTCGAAAAGTGAACCTACAACGTTATCCTGTCAGGACGGAAGTAAGTACTGATTCTACAAACATATCATACTGATCATGTGATGGAAAAAGATAAAATAACGTAATCATGGCATATCTTGATTTATCCAGTTTTAGATACATTTTATCATGGCAATACATTCATTTTAAGTTTAATACTGTAGCATGTACATGATCGGTCATAGATGAATAGGATGTAAGCGGTACATATCAAGTTTTCTGGCATGCACATACGTGCACGAACGGCATTGGTGTATATCCATACACAAACGCGAGATCAGAACCTACGACAAAGTTACATATAGAATGTTACCGTGCGCGGTAATACATACGGAGAATGGGGGCATGATCACGTACTCTACTAACAGTTTTCCCTAACCCGTTGTTAAACATGTGAGAGATATAAAACATTTCCTAAGCATGGTAGGGACTGAAAAAATATAACATATGAGTAATCGAGAACAGTATAAAGCATGGTCGATACTCAGAGCAGTATAAGCATGGTAGGTACTGAGAGCAGTATAAATCATGGTGAAATATATACTGAGAACCAGTAAGAAGCACCGTGAAGATGATTTGCAGTTATCTAGAAAGTAGTACTTTAACATGATTTAATCACAGTTTTGTTATACGCAGTAAATAAGCTTGTAGGGGTACTTGCCTCGATCAAGGCAAGAATACGAGTATGAAGATACAGATGTCCGGTGTCCTGTCAATAATGATATAAACTCAGCCTCTAAGTTATGATTAAGATTACACTAGTGGTGTGACACGACTCCTAATTAGACACTAGCTAAGTGGGGACCTAGCATAAAAGTCCAATGTAGGGTGACACTATATCCAAACTAATTTTGTGGGCCTTTACACTAGGGTAGGGTGAGGTCCAATACTACAATAACTCAAATCAACATAAAACTTTGTAAGTCGTAATACTCAATAAATAAATCAGAATGTACACTGAGTTCCAACAATTTTTGAGATAGGCAAAAAGCTCAATATAAATAAAATAAAGTACCACTATAATTCTTGTTAATTATAGAAATTTATACTAATTTTTCAGGAATTTAAAACCTTCATAGATATTTATTAAAAAATCAGCAAACTATAATCCTGAAAGGGTTCTTTTTTCTATTTTTACAAAATACCAAAAGTTTTATTAAATGCTAGAAAAATTATAATAAATTAGAAATTAACATAGTATTCAAATACAATTTTTTCCAGATTTTTACAGCACTTAAAATATATAGAAATTCAAAAATAGAAAGTAACAATTTCTGGAAAAAATTAATTACAAAATTTAAGGATGATACATAAGCAAAATTTACAGATGTTGTCGGATGATAAAATAAATATCACCAACGTATCCAGAATGGTCAAATTAGCTAGGATAGCCTACCATAAGTCCAATTTGGACACAGGAACAAAACGGTAATTTCGGGTCAAATGATGTCCGCCGTTGGACACACTTTGCACCGAAAAACGTGTCAGAATAGAAGTCTACAAATCTAGCAAATTATGTCCATGAATCCAGAATGATGATACGAACCAAACGGTATGCCAAAATGGAATTCCGATGACCCGATCACAAAATGGTCCGTTTACCTGGATATTGTATCCGATTTGCACGAAATACGTGTCGAAGCCAAAGTCCATAAAATCTAATAAATTACATGTCACAGAGTTCAGAATGACAACACGACTCAATGGTATATCCTGAACTGAATTCCGATGAGCCGATCTCAAAATGATACGTTGACGCGATATTTGGAATCTGGTTTGCACCGAAATACGTGCCCAAGCAAATGTCTTTAAAACTCAGCAAATTATATGTCAACGAGTCCAGAATGACGATACGAACTCAATGGCATATCCGGAATTGGATTCTGATGAGCCGATCTCAAAGTGACCCGTTGATTCAGAATGTGGGATCCGCTTTGCACCGAAATACGTGCCAGAGCCCATGTTCTCCAAATCAAGCAAACTTATTTAAAACATGTCAAAACGACGCTACGAGTCTATTGGTGGTGTCAGAAATTGAATCCAGAGTCCCGGGTTCAAAAATAGAATTTAACAAGTACAAAATTAAGAATTCGGACGGCCAACTTTGGTGTCGAATTCGACCAACCAAACGTGTTCACAATAAAATGAAACTTAAGGGGCAGGAAGAGGGTTATACCAGCTACGCACAGGAACTGTAGTGTGCCAACCGGAGCTACAACGGCGGAGTTACTTGCTGACGAAGTCGGCTCCACAAAACTGTCCAAAATAGTTCAATTTAAAGTGTCAACTTGGTAGCCAATTTTGATGTATCAAACGACGTAATTAACGACGAAACTTGAGGGATGTGAAGATAGATATCGAGATTGTGACGGAGTTAAAAAGTTCACCGATCTAACGGCGGATTGACTAGAAAATCTGTACGAAGTCGCTGTCCGAGACACGAATTCTGAAATTTGTAATCGCGCGTCACGACGAAATTTCGTCCAAAATGCACGAATCGCCCGTGTATCGGCCGGGGAGGAGAGCACTGCCCAGGGGGGTTCGCCGGAGCGCTCGCCCCTAGGGGACCGGCCACGGCGGCCGTGCGGCGGCGCGATGGGACGACGGCGGCCCGCTCACGCAGCAGTGCGCGCTGCGCTCGTCGCAGCTGGCTGCGCTGCTGGGGCACGCGGTGGAGGCGGCCTAGTGGCGGTCGCCGGCGGTGGCGAAGGTGGTGAAGTGGTGGTGGCTGCGGTGGCGTGTGATGGTGGAGGGGATGGTCATGGAGATGGTGGTGGTTATGATGGTTAATGGTGGTGGTGCATGGTTGTAGATGATGAAGATGAGGGGAGAGAAGATGGAGGTGTGGTGTACATGAGGGTGGTAATGTCGGCTATGGAGGAAGAGGGAGTTGGTGTGTGTGTGTTTATACATAAAGAGAGAGAGTGTGTAATATGATATATAG
>JANAVB010043763.1:0-62226 GCA_029216955.1 Iris pallida | reverse complement strand
TAAGACTGAAAGTTGACCTCATGAACTCTGAATTCTGAAACTGTGGTTTTTCTTTCCAACTTTGAGCTTGCATAACATTCTGTATATTGATTATTTTCCATCTCCAATTGTTGCAATGAAATCTAGAATATTTTGTCTATCAACTTTGTATTGAAGTCATGTCCAGAGTAATTCATTCTACTACTGTAAAATGAGATCAAATTAAACATCATGAGCAGTTTTCTGCACATTGAAATAATTCAAAGTCTGAAATTATCTACTAACTTTGGATCAACGTTGTTTTCTTTATATACAATATTCATATATTTTAGTGCCATGTATGTATTCTTGGTTAAGTTTTGAATTATTTCATATAGGTTTCATGACTTAACTACTCGTTTTGGATTATTTAAATTGAGGGCAAAGTGAGTTCCATGAACAATATTCAGCATTTAAGTCTGAAACTGTCTTTTGGAGGTCACTTTTAGCTCTGTTTCTCCAAAATCAAACCGTAATTAGATTTCTGTGTCAATTTTCTAGTTAAATCTCTATTAGATCCTTTAATTTGAGCCACAAATAATATTTTGTTTACTCAAAGTTTGCTTCCAAAACATAAGCAATTATAAATTTCTGCACTTAAATTATTTTTAAGTCTGAAATCAGTTTTTTTTTGCAAATTTTTGCTTCGATTCTGGAAAATCCAACCGTTGGATTGGTTTGGAATTTTCTTCTAATGTTATACAAAATTTTATTATTCTGAATCCATAAGTTTGAACTGGTCATTATTAATTCTTACCACTCGTCTCACTAGTCAAAGTCAGGATAAAGTAAACTTCAGAAAACTCTCTTTGGATAAAATATGAACTAGAAATTGTAGGAAGGTGTACCCTCTATCCATACCAACTTGACACTAGTGTTATTTGGGTTAGATAGTATGATTCTATATATTAGTTTTCATAGATTGATGGTGTGTATTCATAATATAGGTCTTGGATACCGAAACAGACTTGATTGTTACTTTCGGCTCAGGACCACAGGCAAGTAAAATTCTCTGTTTGTTTTCAGTATATGATAGTGTAACCCCACCTCCCAAGATTTTTTTCTTGTATTTTAAAGTTCCTTGAAGTATTTTCCTAAATTGAAGGGCTTATTCTTTATGTTTTCTTTTAGAGCCTTGGGTTCCTGGCCCAAACTAAAACCTTTTGGGCTGAGTCTGTGAGGAAGAGCAGGGACATTGTAACTTCTATCACTTAAGCCCTCCTGTGATAATGACCCATTCTAAATCATTGTAACAACCTTCCTTTCCTAACAAACCACCTTCTCATGTTTTTGGCGCCAATTCGAAATCAACATCGACTTATCAAATTGATTTCGATTTCTATTTAACCCCTTCTCTTACCACCAGATCAGAAGTTAATTCCTCCTTCCTTCCAGATCTCCATCATCCGAACCCTAAAATCAAGGAGAAGCAGCAGACGAGCATCAACCCCTTGGCAGAACGTCCTCTGGAATCGATCGAGGCATAAGTGAAGGTGACAATTCTCTTTTTGATTCTATTGATTTCAGTAGATCACCGTTTGAATTTCTTGACCGCATAAGAGTTGTTCTTCAAACTCTCTTATTGATTCTTCTTTCAATTGTGTGGATTTTCTGTAAAGAATTCAGATCGGGACCGTTCGTATCAAATCGATCTCTTTATTGCTTTTAGATCAGAGAAATTGTGGGAGGTTGATTCGATTTCATTCGATTACTCTGATTTTTATAGTTGTTCTTTGTTTTGTGTTCTAATTTTCTCGAATGCTTCTCAGATCTAAACCGGTGGATAGAACGGTCGAAACATTTGGTCGAGAGGATTTGAATCTGATCAAGGATCAGATGACAATCGATTTCATTAGGTATAGATCTGAAATTCTTGCTATCTATCTGTAAATTCTTAAATTTTAGTTGTTTTGAGTGGACTGTTCTTGAATGACCAGATTCTCTTAAATTCCTCCATTGCCTTTGAATCGAGTTGAGGGTGACGAATACTTGGGGTGATTCAGGAAATTCTAAACCACATCTAAAGTAAGTATTCAACTAGTTTCGAAATCTAGTATTCCTAATTTCTGTTGAGTCAATTTGATTGATCCTTGGTTGTTTTGGTCCTGTTTAACCACGGATACAGAGGACTCAGTTCGACGCGGATACAAAGGATCGTATCCAACTTGGTGGAGAGTTTCCTTTGAAATACAACTTGCACAGGTAATTCCTTACCAGATATGTTGAGATATAATTGCTTGGGTTGATTTCTTAGTGAGTTAGTTGTTGAATGGGAATGTTTAACAGTAAATTTAGTTGAGAAGCTATAGGTTCAACTATGGAAGATAACTGCTGACAGGTGTTTGGTAGTAGGTTTGAGTGTAACCTCTGTAAGAATTTTGTTGAGTTGTATCTACCTTGTCTCACAGTACCAAGAGTGGGGTTAATCCCTTGTGTTTAAGTTTGTGGTTGAAAGATTTCTTTTAGACTATATCTTGAGTTGTTGATACCTCTCTAAATTATTTCAATATGTAAGATGGCCTACAACACCCTACTTGAGTTTGAAGAACTGTTGTTGGATGTTAACCTAGTGATTTATCTGCAGGGAGTTTTCTCAGTCTCCATATAAGTTCTGTGGATAGGTTGTCTGTGGACTTTATGACTGAGTGGAGAAAAGAGGAGTCGAGACAGAAATGTAATTGTAGAAGTTCATTTCAGTTTTGAACTTTAAGTTATGGTTGAATGCATTAAACCTGCAGGAATTAGTCACCTCTATTTGACTATTCTGAACTGTTGCATCCCTCACCTGATTCCTGATGTAAGTCAGTTGGATTTTAGGATTAGAACAGGTAACTGAAATTCAGAAGTCTTGGTATTTTCTTTGTATATTTGAAGTATGAGTGGTTGTTGAGACTGATGCTTACCTCGACTTAGCTCCAGTACTAGGTAGCAGAGCTTCTAATCTGCAGAAGTTGTATGGATAGCTTGAGATGACTGTCTAATTGGAAATATGGATATGTTGTCTTGATGGATTCTTGAATACCAGTAAACATTTACCTGATGTGTAAAAATCAGTAAAGTTTTATTTGAACATGAGGTGGGTGATTTGCCATCTGGGTTAGACTGAATGTACTATGTTAAGTAGGGCTGATAGGTTAGCTAGTGTAGGTTGTCTTAGTTCAGTGCTTTTGGGACTGTCAGTAACAGTCCTGTTCAGGACTGATCTCTTAGGGACTGTCTACTGAACTGTTCTTTTACCTTTTAGCAACTAGCCTCACTGTATGGTTAAATATGTTAGATAAATCAAGAGTGGCTGTGGTAAATACCCTGAAACTCTAGAATAGTTAATCTAAGAGTTAACTCTAAATTGTGCCATGTTATCAATCTATACTAGATACTTCTTTAGATATTTTTCCAAACTATAAATGCAAATCTAAAATTTTTCTAACTAAGATGAACTTATTTGTTTATCAAATTAATTATGGATACAATTTTTAGGGTAGCTTGTTAAAGCTTCCTTGGTTTAGAATCTGGGTTATCCAGGAAGAATTTAGAAAGCTATGCTCATGTTGTAAAGCTTGCCCAAAGCAAGCATCCCATAACTAATTGTCTGTAAGCACTTGTTAATGACTCTTATTGTTCCTTATTTTAAATCTAGGGACAACTAGTTAATTATAAGCTAGAATTGAACTACGGTTACTTGTCTAGAAGGTTAATCTTATTGTACCAAATAAACAGGAGGATATCCAGCTTTACCACCCATACTTGATCACCCTGAGCAAGGCAAGTATACTTCTCGGATCTGTCCATTACTTTATGTCTTGTGCTTTTCTATATTCATGCTTGTACTTTTCTGTTGGACACGATATTGTACGGTCTTGTCTTGTATCTTGTTCCATGAGTTTGCTTGTGTCTGGAAAGGGAAATACTACAGATGTGTGATCAAACCCGAGTTACAATTCATGTGAATAGCTTAGACCTCGCATCGTGCATGCGGGCCCTAAGCCGTACCTTCATGCCTGTGCCATGTTCCATGTTCTACCTAAGCCGATCATACACTCTGGAAGTATTTCAAATATATCACACATGTCAGTTTCCTTTACTTCATGTTCAGGTACCATGTTATATTTCAGGTTCATTTCATACAATTTTGTGTTTCTTTCAGCATGCTTGTTCTGGTTTCTAGTTTTGAGATTCATTGTCTGTTCATATTTCATCTTCATGTTGTTCTTGTACATTTTCTTGGATATACTTAGCTCCGCTCCTGACTAGGATGTTGCGGGTGAGATGGAGGCTATTTGTGACACTTATTACGGACAGGAGCCTGGAGGTACCTTTGAGCTAGCTGGTGTTGCTCTGGACTTAGAGGCCAAGGAGGCCTAGTACCTTCCCTTGTAGTTTCATTGGATTTTGTATTAGAGACTTCAGTTTACATTTCATTTTGCTGGAAAATGTTAATACATAGTTGTACTTGATTCTGGGATTCGATATTATAGATGTTGTGGTTTATATTCATTCTTATATGGACTTACAGTTTTCCTAGGGTTTGATACAGCTTACTTCATCGTGTCTAACGACGAAGGCTGGGCGTGTCCGACTCGTATTCGATTATTCGGGAGCGGGTCGTGACAGATAGTTTCTATATTATATATTTTAGTAATATGTACTTGATTTTCGATACGTACGTTACACGAACTGGTACTAAATGGATTCCTAGTCAGGAGATGTGCCTTTCATGCTATTGTTGTACCGATCTCTGTTCGTGTTTATTCCGTGCATTATGATTTACGTGTTGTGACATGTCATGATTCAGATCCATTTGTATTAGTTGGGGCGAAAGAAATACTAGTTGATATGTGATCAATACATTTACATTTCTATGGTATATCCTGTGGATAGCTAATCATACACTCACGTATGAATAACCGGACCTGATACTCTTTGTTGCATGTAAGCAGGTCACATATCAAGTAGTATTTCAAAACACCTAGAAGCATTTACCATATTATTTTGATTTTCTATTTCTTTATTTACTGCCATGACTCTATTTGTAGTTAATTTATTATACATGTCATTTGTGATTTCCAATATTCTTTAATCATGTATTAGATTTACTATATTCATGTTTATAGTCTCTATCATTTATCTGGAACTGCTTTCATTGTTGTATTTTGCTCCAATCTTGACTGGATAACCATATTTTTAGGATATATTGTGCTCACGTTCTTGGACTTCAGATGGATGCTATAGCTGAGACTACTCTTACACTTTGGACCAAGAGGTGACCTTGCATTTAGATATTGTTATTCATATCTACCTTTAACATGTTGTGATTGAGTACATATTGGTAGCTGTTGGACTAGTATTGGTATGTTGGAGGTCTTGTAACCACCACTTTTCTAAAATAAGAGTAATTTTGAAACTTTTGTAAATTGATCATTAAATAATAGGATTTAAATCATGTTAATATTTTATTGGTGAAATTTGATTATTTCAAAACTATTTAAATTAGTGTATTGTGATTTTGCTCTTTTGCTAGTGTAACCTTAGAGCTACTTAGCCCAGAGACTAACCATGTGATTAGAGTAGCTAATTACCACTTTTAGCGTAAGGGTATTTTGGTTATTTATAACTTTGTGCTTAATTTACATTTTTGATTAATTAATAATGTGCTAATTTATATATTAGGCCTTAACCTAGAATTGCCCTAATCTATATATATTAGTCATGAGCCTAGATATTACATTAAAAGTTTCTAACTAGATGATAAGATTAGTAATATCTAGATATTATGTTGAGATTAGATATTTAGCTTGAACCCTAATCTTTACTTGGGCCTTTAACTAGAAGGCTTAGATTTCATTGTAAGAAGGCCTTTAATTCCAGTAGAACTAAACCCTAACCATAGAAAACCCCCATGACAGCCAAGGTGTCACTCCCCGTTCCCGGAATGCGTATTTTTATACGTATACCGCTTGCCCGTATTTATTCAGGATTTATCATGCATTTATTTAGTAATTAATTCCTTTTATTTCATGCTGATTATTTTTTTGTATTTTATTTTCTGCTTTTCCTTGGCTCTCGGTTCATTTCGGTTCATGGTAAACCAAATTGGTTCGGTTTGGTTCAACATGGAAAGGAATGGATGGCTTGGATTTGGTGGAGAGAATGAATGGTGGAGATCCACTTGACCTTGATATAAAACTTCTTCTTTCATTCCTCTCTTCATTCATTCACATTTACTCCTCCATCAAACCCTAACCCACTTGTGAGAGTCAAGTACATCTTGTACATCATGGAGGATTTCATGCATCCTTATTTATTTTTAGTCCATTGTGTTTGTCTCTTCTTTCTCTACATGTTTAGGTCTTGTAGTTTTTATTTTCCATGATTAGTTTTGTGTAGATCTAAGTTTTTCTCTTTTGGTTTTTTTGGGTTTTTGATCTATCAAACTTCATCATTTCCATGTTTTGATTCTATATTGTAGAGAATTCAATTCTACCCAATTTTGGCTTTTAAAAAGTTAGATTTCGACTTGATTTGAGGAAGTTATGGCCAAAACCATTTTGGTCAAACTTCTATGTTCATCTGTCATGATTCTGGCAGGGACGATGAATAGTGCCTGGTCGCATGACCATTTCTGGCCGCATAAGCATTTCTGGCCGCATGATCATTTCTGGCCGCATGAGCATTTTTGAGCCGCATAAGCATTTCTGGCCGCATAAGCATTTCTGGCCGCATGACCATTTCTGGCCGCATAAGCATTTTTGAGCCGCATGACCATTTCTGGCCGCATGAGCATTTCTGGCCGCATAAGCATTTCTGGCCGCATGAGTATTTTTGAGCCGCATGACCATTTCTGGCCGCATGAGCATTTCTGGCCGCATAAGTATTTTTGAGCCGCATAAGCATTTCTGGCCGCATGAGCATTTCTGGCCGCATGAGCATTTTTGAGCCGTATAAGCATTTCTGGCCGCATGAGCATTTTTGAGCCGCATAAGCATTTCTGGCCGCATGAGCATTTCTGGCCGCATGAGCATTTTTGAGCCGCATGAGGCTGATTTTGGCTGATTTTGATTGTTTGATGCTCTTTTTGAATCTTTTCTGGCCCGAATTTCTCCTAGCTTTCAACATGAAAGTTGTAGATCTTTTCCTTGGCTTCAAGAATATGTTATCAACTATTTTATGCAAGTTTCTCTTATTCTTGATATAGAACTTTTGACTACCATGCCTTGTCACGAATTGACGATGATTGTTATCCTGACTTAATATTGATCATGCGTTCCTATGTCTGGAACTAAGAGACTGGCTAGTCGTCTTATTGTACTGAATGGGACACGTTCATATATGAACCATTGAGAACGACTGGCTGATCCCGATCATTGACAATGTACTCGTGCTGATTTCCAAATTATAATTATGTACATGAATTTACATAATATTGAGTAGGTACTATGGCACCGATAATTAATTTTGTATTACAAAAGTAGCACGTGTATCCTACTGTCAAGGCATGATTATCCCGTGGAAAGGTTTGATTGTTGCATTACGCTATGCAGGACCTACAACCCAACCGCACAGGCATCGTTGTAGAGTTACGCATATCGTACCTTGTACGAAAGTACTCATGCAAAATACTCATGGTCAACGGCATGAGATTTCAATTAACATAGGGCCAACTAAGCTAAATAAAATAATTACTGCATGGAGAGAATGGATTTCTGAGTTCTTACAAGACAACATTCTTTGGGACAAATAGTGTCCTGACACGCCGACTGGTTCCCACGGATACTGTATATCTACCACACGGACATGGAGTGGTATCCGGTTTACTTTTCCCGATCGACGAGCGTTCCGTTGGGACTCATTTTCTCGCATGGCGCAACCGATTATTGGATCGACCAGCCTTGTTTGTCTATAGTAAGAACTGAGAAATTCCCTAATGCATGGTTCCAGGATAACTTGGAGCCCACAAGTAGTAAACCGTAATAATTGTCTGGCCGCTTAAACTGATTTGATTGTGGGTTGTATCCTACTTTGCCAACTATTGAGGTAAACTGAACGTCCTGACATGACGGGCCAACTTCTGTCCTTATTTGGTTGAAGAGTTGGTTCGGAGTGTCAAGACGCTAGGCGTACCTTAGTAAGAGGCAAAGATTTATTTATCTCATTTCTATTCTTAACTCTTATTACTGGTTTTAATCCTTCATGTCGTGCTTCCTTTGTGGTACTTGCTATTGGAGGTCTAACCTCTCTGGTTTTGCATGGCCAGATCTAGAGCCAGCTCCCGAGGACTCAGCTTACTTCTACCCTCAACATGGTCAATACTAGAATGATGACCGCAGGAGGCCATGAGTGGATTTCTTGACTCCCTACTCGTCTTGTTCTTTACTTTACTTTTGCCATTTTGGCATCGACCTGTTAGTTGGACTGTCTAGCACTTGCTTTTACATAATTGTAATTAATTCAGACTGCAGCTGATAGCGATTGTGTATACCTTATCATATCATCTGGCTATGTTTTGTAAAGCCAGATCTCAAGAACATTTTGACCGAGCATTTGGGACGCCTTACTGCTTTATCATATATGCTCTTTATTTACTGCTTCTTGATTTATTGATTGAGACAATAGATGTCATGTGACCCTAGCGAGACCTGTATGTAGTATGCACCCCTTGTCTAGTATACAACATTGATCGTATTATATGGTACTTCTTCTACCCGTAATACATAGATGGCCAAGTCCGTCCCAGTCCTCCGGTATTTCGAGCCTGGGGCGTGACAGGGTTTTAGTGGTGGCCCATGCAGGTCTGTTTTCAGACTTGTGGGGTGCTTTTATTTTATAGGAGGTCTCAACACATGTTCTCCCTTTGATCTCATAATTCGTTGCTTTCGATCCCATCTTGACATCCCGGTATCCCTTGACTTCGTTGATCTTTTCTGTCTGGTCGTTTGATTGTTCTTTTGTCCCTTGTATTAGGGGCGCCTCGTCCGCGTCAGAGCAGCAACAGCCAGAGCAGCAAGACCATGCTGGTCAGCAGCAAGGGCCAGTGCTTCCCCAAGAGAACGTCTAAGCAGAGGTGATAGTAGAGCCAGCCGTTGGGCCGCAATATCCGGAGGTTCCGATCTCACCGATGATTCCGCCCACTCCAGGGGAAGTAGATACACTAGCCCTCCTAGAGATCATCAGAGGGATGATGGCCATGCAGCAACATCAGATGTTGGTCCAGCAACAGATGCATGCCTAGCAACAAGAGCAGAATGTGTTACTTAATCAAGGTTTGCAGACGGAATTAGAAAGAGAAGTGAGGACTGATTCAGGAGCGTCGACCCGATTCTGCAAGTACAACCCCCGACGTTTCGAAGGTACAGAAGATGCTATCACAGCAGATGCGTGGCTCAAGGATATTGAGGCCATTTTGAAGGCAGCCAAAGTTCCAGCGGAGGAGCAAGTGGACCAAGTAAAGTTGTTACTCCAGGATCTCGCCCGTGATTGGTGGGAATCAGAGGAAGAAGGTGCCAGACGTCCTATTGCATGGGATAATTTTTCTACCAGATTCAAGACCAAGTAATATGGAGTGGTAGCTCAATTCGAGCTACAGCAGAAGTTCATCAGCCTCAAGCAGGCTGGGAAGACCGTGGATGCTTATGCAGCAGAGTTCTGCAGATTGAGTAGGTTTGCCCAAGATGGTAGCCACGGAGAGCCAGAGGGCCACGAGGTTTCAACAAGGGTTTTATTTTGAACTCTTGCAACTGGTAGAGGGGCATAACTACTAGACTTTTGATGAGGTACTGACGGCAGCTCGGAGGCATAAAATTACTATCCAGAGGATGGTGACTAGGCTGGGTGCCAGAAGAGGTCTCACAACCAGATGGAAGGAGGAGGGGAAGAAGTGTAATGCCTGTGGTTCGTATCACGTATTCTTGGAATACGTGTACGTATTTTATTGCATGATTTCCTGGCTTGGCATTTCCTTCTTGGCTTGGTCTATTCCTGGTTCGGGTTGGTTGGTTCGGCCTGGCTTGGTTTTGCTTGGGTTCATGATGAACCCTTGGATGAACCTCCTACCTACCACCACCATTTGTATTTATTGCCCTTTCTTCTTTCTCTCTTCATTACTCATCTTCTTCTTCCCCATTACTTCTTACCTACCAGAGAGAGAAGAGAGAGGTCTAGGCAAGTGCAACTTGCTTCATGGAGGAACTCTAATTTTATTGCTTCATTCTCTTCCTTACAGTATTTTAACTAACTTTAGAACTTGGCATTTTCACTTTCCATGGCTAGATTCTTCTAGATCTAAGTTTACTTTATTTTGGATTTCTGGGTTTTGATCTAGTTAACATTGTTATTTTTTAAGTTTTGATGATTCCATGTTGTAGAGATTCTCGTTCTACCCCATTTTGACATGTGGAAGTTCGGATTTAGGCTCCGAATGATGAGTTAAGGAGCTTGAGGACTTGGCTCTCATGGTGTTCTTCTTCTCTGAAATTTTGGAGAAGATGAACAGTGCTTGACTTGACCGTACGAGTATTCATGCGGCAAGTGTTCTCTTCAGCCGCATGGCTGGAAGTACTTGAGCCGCATGAGGGTCGAACTCATCTGGCCGCATAACTCGTTCAATTCCCAGCCGCATAAGTTCTGAACTCTGCAGCCGCATGCGCCATTCCCGCTGGCCGCATGAGACTTGCTTGACCCAGCCGCATGAGGACTTCATCCTGAGCTGCATGAACTCAACACTCGCGAGCCGCATATGCACACTTGCTCCCAGCCGCATAGGCATTGCTCCCCGCAGCCGCATGGTACTCTTCACTTCTGAGTCGCATATGGTTCCCTTCCCCCGCAGTCGCATGGGTTGCTTCTTCTCGAGCCGCCTGGAACCACACTCCCCCCCCGGCCGCATGTACCTGAGTGGCCAGCTAGCCGCATAAGACCCATTCTCCCAGCCGCATGAGTTTCTTATCTTTCTGACCGCATGCGCTCTCCTAATTGGGCCGCATGAGTCTACCCTTTCCTGACCGCATATGACTTAGCCACATGGCTCTTCTATAGCCCTGAGTATTGATATTTTATTAGATATTTTACGTCCATTTTATATCCTTACGCCTTTTGTCATAAACTTGATAATCATGGATTTGTTTAATATGTTTGGAAATGAAACCTGAGCATGACACGATAGTGACCCGTAGTGGTGCACTTTGACAAGAAAACCTGACATGACCTGACAGTGGCCCGTCGTGGCGCACTCCGGACAAATACCTTGACATGATAATCTGACGTGATATATCTGATAAGCTGTTGCGACGGTTACCTGACATGACATGACCTGTATAATAACATGGACACCGTGGGTGATTGTGCTTGTACAAATAATCCAGTCCTGTCTTGCATCATGTCTAGGAGGGGACTCCTGAGTACCACGGTCAGGAGTACCTACTAAAATGGACTAAGGCTAATAACTAGATTAATACAGTAGTCATGAAGAGATCTCCCAGCTACAGGCAATCCCGTTACCTGGGTGCGCCTGGGATCTGTAGCCTGCCGTCGAGTAGGGCACATTTTCAGCACACTGTCATGTGTTGCACCTTTCAAGCTACTTAAGGGTACATGCGTTTCCTGGACGATGTACCCACCTGAATTCAACCCCTAATTTTGACCTGGATAACCTGGATGGTCTGCAGGGCTTGTGGCTGTGGAGTAATCTCACTGCATCTTGCTAGTAATTAGGCCTGTGATAACCCTAGTTAGTTAAGGTATTAAGCCGTAGTTCTTGCTTGACCGTGATATGATTGAATGGAGTCTAACCTGTCTAGCCTTGTCCTGATCCTGTTCCAGACTACTGCATGACCAGAATACTTGTATTTATTTTACCGATAAATGGTGAGAATTCCAAGTTCTGTTCAGACGAAGGGTTACAACCCCTGTCCTTGTTTGGTTTACGGGTTGTAACCTGGTTATCTGAATAGTTCCATGGTTATCTCGTATATCATCCTGATGTATTTTCTTTATTTCCAGTTCTTACTTTTATTCATATCTTATGCTGATTGCTGGTTTTAGTTCCTAAGTGAAGCTTCCTTTGTGGCACTTCCTCTTTCTGGGATCTGACCCAGCTGGTTTTGTATGGCCAGATTTTGGAGCAGCTCCAGAGGATCCACCGCTTTTTCAGCCCGATGGTGAACACCAGACGTAACCCGGGCAACGAGTGGGTTTATTTTTGCTCTCCCACTTTATTGTAAAAATATTCTTTTGAGACGTTTAGCCGACGAGCACCTGTTTAGCTCGATTGTATTTACTTACTGTCTGCCTACGGGCTGTAACATGATTGACAGATCCTAGGGTTGATCATGTATGACTAAACTCTTGCTAGTCCTCACATTTTGTAACGACTAGCTTCATGATCAGCTGAATATAATATTTGGGACGCCTTATTATTGTATATTTAATGATCATACATCTTGTAACATTTACTTACTTGCTTGTGATTGAGACACTAGGCTTGTTCATGACCATAGGAGACTGTTGGCTTGTAGTAAACCCTCATGTATCTAGACAGTCGTGACCGTATAGCGAGATGGAATCCATTTCAATATACGCTGGCTAAGTCTGCCCCCGCTCTCCAGTATTCTGGTTCTGGGGCGTGACATGGTTTAAGTGGTGGCCCATACAGGTCTTGTAAATCAAGATATGTGAGGGTTTACCGAATAGATGTCTCAATCAGTATTCGTCCTTGATCTCTGCTCGTATCTTCTGAATCCCTGGATTCTTGTCCTGATCATATGCTTGTATCGTTGATCTGTCCTGGTCCTTCCTTATTGTTTCCCCATGTCGTCTTCTTCAGCGGCATTGTTCGTGGTCCTGCCGACCAGCAAGGCGGAGCACCTCCCGCGGACCAGCAACAACCCGGAGATCAAGCCCATTCCGGAGTAGCCTCCAGAGTCGTGCCTTCTGATGGAGAGCCCCAATTCAGCCAGTCCAGCCTGCCGAACCTGATGATGGCACATTAGTAGGACTCGTCAGGACCTTGATAGCTTCTCAAGATCGTCGTGGAGATGCCTTGCAACAGGCAGTGACGGATGCTTTGACCAGAGGAGGTCATCAGGGTAACAGCGCGGCCAACAACTTCAAGCGCCTGAACCCTCCATTCTTTGACGGTAGTGAAGATGCTATCGCAGCAGATGCATGGCTTCAGGATACTGAAGTGATTCTCGACGCATCCAAGACTCCAGAGAACGAGAAGGTGGCAGTTGTGCGCCTGCAGTTGTTAGATCTTGCCCGCAGCTGGTGGGCAACTCAGGCCGTTGGATTAGCAGCACCCATTGCTTGGGCAGTATTCAGAGAGAGATTCCAGACCAAGTATTTCGATACCGTGGCTCGGTATGATCTGCAGACCAGGTTCACCAATCTGAAGCAGATGGGCAGGACGGTCGACAGATATGCGATCGAGTTTTCGAGACTCAGTCGCTTTGCTCCCACCTTGGTGGCAACCGAGTATGATAGAGCCCAGCGATTCCAGCAGGGGCTTCACCTGGAGATTTTGTTGGCAGTTGAACAGTTTGAGCATCAGACTTTTGATGCAGTCTTGAGAGCAGCCCGGAGGCATGAGTATACCTCCCAGAGGATTGTGGATAGGACCGGAGGTCGGAAGAGATCTCACGGCCAGATGAATCAGTCTTCAGCACCAGCCCCGGCAGCCAGGGCCTTGACTATTGGAGCTCCGAGGCGAGCGGCCTCCGTGACGTCGGTTCAGCATTCAACCCTGACGTACCCTCAGCAGCAGCAGAAGCAGTCTTCCGCAGTGGGATGTTCTCATTGTGGGAAGCCAGGCCATGTAGTGGCAGAATGTCGCAGGGCGCAAGGATTGTGTCTGGCCTGTGGAGCACCAGACCATAGGGTTGGATCTTGCCCGAATAGGGGTGGTTCATCATCCAACCTTTCTAGCTCTTCGGTGAGAGGACCAGCACCGGTCCAGCAGCAGCAGCAGCAGCAGAACCCCCAGCAGCATGCACAAGCCCAAGCCTTGAGTCAGAGCAGGCAGCGAGGATTTCAGCAGAGGGGACCAGCGCCCCGAGGGCATGGTCATGCTATGATGACCGCAGAGGAAGGATTGGCACCAGAAGAGGTAGTGGTAGGTACTATTCTCGTCAACTCCTTTCCAGCTTCAGCTTTATTTGATTCTGGTGCATCGTATTCTTTTATGTCTGCACGATTCGCGACACGGGTAGGATTGGAGCCCGAGTCATTATCAGTAAGGCTCAATATACTTACTGGTAACGGACTTGTGGGAGTAGATAGAGTGTTTTCCTCGTGTCGGATCGTAGTTAGCGGTAGAGAATTCTCCGCTAGATTGATAGAGTTCCCGATGGCCGATTATGATGTGGTCTTAGGGATGGATTGGTTGAGAAACCAGTATGCTAGAATAGACTGCCATATCGGCAGGGTTGTTTTTAGCATTCCAGGCGAGCCAGAGTTTTCCTTTTCCCGAGGAGAAGTTGAGCCTTCTCCTCCGATATTGCGGATGGCAGTAGCAGCAGTACAGTTGCCCAGGATAGTGGATGAGTTCCCAGATGTTTTTCCAGAATAACTTCCGGGTATGCCTCCGGAGCGGGAGATCGAGTTCACTATAGACTTGATTCCCGGGACAGCCCCAGTGTCAAGAGAGTCTACAGGATGGCGCCGTCAGAATTGGAAATCTTGTACAAGATGATTGAAGAACTTCGAGCCAAGGGATTCATTCGTGCTAGTGGATCGCCTTGGAGAGCCCCGATGCTTCTTGTGAAAAAGAAGGATGGTACGTCCAGGTTATGTGTTGATTATCGTACCTTGAACTCCGTGACAATCAAGAACAGATACCCTCTTCCGAGGATAGATGACTTGTTTGATCAACTTAAAGGGGCTTCAGTATTCTCGAAGATTGATTTGCGCTCAGGTTACCATCAGATCAGAGTCAGAGAGCAGGACATCCCGAAGACAGCTTTTAGATCGAGATATGGGCATTGGGAGTTCCTTGTTATGTCTTTTGGAGCAACCAATGCGCCGGCAGTATTCATGGACCTCATGAATCGCATCTTCATGCCTTATTTGGATCAGTTCGTGATCGTGTTCCTAGATGACATCCTGGTCTACAGCAAGAGTGAGGCGGAGCATGAGCAGCATCTCCGTGTGGTTCTTCAGATTCTCAGGGAGCACCAGTTATACGCCAAGTTCAGTAAATACGAGTTCTGGCTCGATCGTATTTCGTACTTGGGTCATATCATCACCAGAGGAGGAGTAGAAGTGTATCCCCAGAAGATTGTGGCTATTGAGTCATGGCCAGTGCCCAGCACAGTCGCAGAAGTTCGCAGTTTTCTTGGATTGGCCGGCTATTACCGACGGTTTTATCAGATTTTGCTCGGATATCAGCGCCATTGATGCAGTTGACCCGCAAGGATGCACAGTTTGCTTGGACAGCAGAGTGCCAGAGTTCTTTTGAGCAGTTGAAGCGAGGCCTGATAACAGCTCCTATTCTCACGCTTCCAGATGGAACCGGAGGATTCTCAGTATATTGTGATGCTTCAGGAAGAGGCTTAGGATGTGTTCTGATGCAGCATGGGAAGGTAATAGCTTATGCGTCACGACAACTTCTGATCATGAGAGGAATTACCCAACCCATGACTTGGAGCTGGCAGCAGTGGTGTTTGCACTTAAGTTGTGGAGGCACTACTTGTATGGGGACAGGGTGGAGATTTTCACCGATCACAAGAGCCTGAAGTATGTTTTCACCCAGAAGGATCTAAACATACGTCAGAGAAGATGGCTGGAGCTTCTTGTGGATTATGATGTCAACCTGCAGTATCATCCTGGAAAGGCCAATGTTGTTGCAGATGCTTTGAGCAGGAGAGCCGGAGTTTATTTCCTAACAACGCAGCCAGAGCTGTTAGCAAATCTTCAGAAGATGGGTATAGAGGTTGTTCTCCCTTCCTGTGTAGCATTAATGGCCAGCATGCAAGTTCAGTCTACTATAGTCGAGAGGATCCGGATGGCGCAGTCAGCAGATTCCAAGCTTCAGCGACTCAGAGCAGAGTGCGAGGCAGGTCAAAGACCAGAGCTATGCATTCATGAGGACGGTACACTTTGACATGGGAAGCGTCTTTGTGTACCCAGTGGAGATATCAGGCAGGAGATCATGTCAGAGGCGCACAGTTCTCAGTATTCCATCCATCCTGGCAGTACGAAGATGTACCGAGATATCCGTCAGCACTTCTGGTGGAATGGCATGAAGCGGGAGATAGCTCGGTTTGTCTCTCGGTGTTTGGTTTGTCAACAATTTAAAGCTGAACATCAGAGACCGGCTAGACTTCTTCAGCCCTTACCGATTCCAGAATGGAAGTGGGAGCATGTGACCATGGATTTTGTGACTGGATTACCTAGATCCCCAGCTGGCAGAGATGCTATCTGGGTTATAGTTGATCGGCTCACGAAGGTGGCTCACTTTCTTCCATTCAGAGTTGGTCAGTCGACGGCTCAGCTAGCGGAGATGTACCTCAGGCAGATTGTCAGGTTGCACGGTGTGCCAGTCAGTATTACCTCGGACCGAGATTCTAGATTTATGTTGCACTTTTGGCGTAGCTTGCAAGAGAGTTTGGGGACTCGCCTCCAGTTCAGTTCAGCTTATCACCCGCAGACAGATGGTCAGTCAGAGCGCACGATCCAGACTCTTGAAGATATGTTGCGATCATGCACACTCGACTTCGGTGGTTCATGGAAGATCACTTGCACCTGGTAGAATTCTCGTACAATAACAGTTTCCAGGCCAGTATCCAGATGGCACCATTCGAGGCACTATATGGTAGGAAGTGCAGATCCCCGTTAGCCTGGTGATGTTAGAGAAAGGCAGATGCTCGGTCCAGAAATGATTGCTCAGACAGTTGAAGTGGTCAGGAGAGTCATAGATCATCTTCGAGTTGCCCAAGATCGCCAGCGTCATTGGGCCGATTCTCATCGGCGCCCTCTCGAGTTTTCGGTCGGCGATCATGTATTCCTGAGGATTTTGCCTAACCGTGGCATCATTCGTTTCGGCGTGCGGAGAAAGCTTAGTCCTAGGTATATAGGGCCATTTGACATTCTGGAGCGAGTAGGAGATGTATATATCATCTCGCTCTTCCGCCGTCGCTAAGCGAGGTGCATGACGTGTTCCATGTATCCCAGTTACGACGGTATATCCCAGACCCGAGCCACATCCTGGATCATTCGGAATTGGTTGTTGGTACCAACCTTTCGTATGAGAGTGGCCGTGTATACTGGACCGGAGAGAGAAGATCCTCAAGAACAAGACTATCAAATTAGTCGAGTTGCTTGGGGTCATCACTCTTTGGGGGAGTCAATGTGGGAGCGTGAGGATGATATCCGATCGCGATATCCCGACTGTTTGACTCGTGAGGTATAATGTCTTTCTTATGCCTCATGACTTCGATTCCTTGCTTGAATGGTGATTGTCTGCCTAGTTATAGCTTGCATGTGATTAATGTAGTTGTCATTGCTCCTCTAGCTCTTGAATAAATTCTGAGGACGGAATTCTTTTAAGGTGGGAAGAAGTGTAATGCCTGTGGTTCGTATCACGTATTTTGAAATACGTGTACGTATTTTATTGCATGATTTCCTGGCTTGGCATTTCCTTCTTGGCTTGGTCTATTCCGGTTCGGGTTGGTTGGTTCGGCCTAGCTTGGTTTGCTTGGGTTCATGATGAACCCTTGGATGAACCTCCTACCTACCACCACCATTTGTATTTATTGCCCTTTCTTCTTTCTCTCTCTTCATTACTCATCTTCTTCTTCCCCATTACTTCTTACCTACCAGAGAGAGAAGAGAGAGGTCTAGGCAAGTGCAACTTGCTTCATGGAGGAACTCTAATTTTATTGCTTCATTCTCTTCCTTACAGCATTTTAACTAACTTTAGAACTTGGCATTTTCACTTTCCATGGCTAGATTCTTCTAGATCTAAGTTTACTTTATTTTCGGATTTCTTGGGTTTTGATCTAGTTAACATTGTTATTTTTTAAGTTTTGATGATTCCATGTTGTAGAGAATCTCGTTCTACCCCATTTTGACATGTGGAAGTTCGGATTTAGGCTCCGGATGATGGAGTTAAGGAGCTTGAGGACTTGGCTCTCATGGTGTTCTTCATCTCTGAAATTTTGGAGAAGATGAACAGTGCTTGACTTGACCGTACGAGTATTCATGCGGCAAGTGTTCTCTTCAGCCGTGGAAGTACTTGAGCCGCATGAGGGCCGAACTCATCTGGCCGCATAACTCGCTCAATTCCCAGCCGCATAAGTTCTGAACTCTGCAGCCGCATGCGCCATTCCCGCTGGCCGCATGAGACTTGCTTGACCCAGCCGCATGAGGACTTCACCCTGAGCCGCATGAACTCAACACTCGCGAGCCGCATATGCACACTTTCTCCCAGCCGCATAGGCATTGCTCCCCGCAGCCGCATGAGTACTCTTCCCTTCTGAGCCGCATATGGTTCCCTTCCCCCGCAGCCGCATGGGTTGCTTCTTCTCGAGCCGCCTGGAACCACACTCCCCCCCGGCCGCATGTACCTGAGTGGCCAGCTAGCCGCATAAGACCCATTCTCCCAGCCGCATGAGTTTCTATCTTCCTGACCGCATGCGCTCTCCTAATTGGGCCGCATGAGTCTACCCTTTCCTGACCGCATATGAATTAGCGCATGGCTCTTCTATAGCCCTGAGTATTAATATTATTAGATATTTTACGTCCATTTTATATCCTTACGCCTTTTGCCATGAACTTGATAATCATGGATTTGTTTAATATGTTTGGAAATAAAACCTGAGCATGACACGATAGTGACCCGTAGTGGTGCACTTTGACAAGAAAACCTGACATGACTTGACAGTGGCCCGTCGTGGCGCACTCCGGACAAGTACACTTGACATGATAATCTGACGTGATATATCTGATAAGCTGTTGCGACGGTTACCTGACATGACATGACCTGTATAATAACATGGACACCGTGGGCGATTGTGCTTGTACAAATAATCCAGTCCTGTCTTGCATCATGTCTAGGAGGGGACTCCTGAGTACCACGGTCAGGAGTACCTACTAAAATGGACTAAGGCTAATAACTAGATTAATACAGTAGTCATGAAGAGATCTCCCAGCTACAGGCAATCCCGTTACCTGGGCGCGCCTGGGATCTGTAGCCTGCCGTCGAGTAGGGAACATTTTCAGCACACTTGCACCTTTCAAGCTACTTAAGGGTACATGCGTTTCCTGGACGATGTACCCATCTGAATTCAACCCCTAATTTTGACCTGGATAACCTGGATGGTCTGCAGGGCTTGTGGCTGTGGAGTAATCTCACTGCATCTTGCTAGTAATTAGGCCTGTGATAACCCTAGTTAGTTAAGGTATTAAGCCGTAGTTCTTGCTTGACCGTGATATGATTGAATGGAGTCTAACCTGTCTAGCCTTGTCCTGATCCTGTTCCAGACTACTGCATGACCAGAATACTTGTATTTATTTTACCGATAAATGGTGAGAATTCCAAGTTCTGTTCAGACGAAGGGTTACAACCCCGGTCCTTGTTTGGTTTACGGGTTGTAACCTGGTTATCTGAATAGTTCCATGGTTATCTCGTCGTATATCATCCTGATGTATTTTCTTTATTTCCAGTTCTTACTTTTATTTATATCTTGTGCTGATTGCTGGTTTTAGTTCCTAAGTGAAGCTTCCTGCACTTGCTCTTTCTGGGATCTGACCCAGCTGGTTTTGTATGGCCAGATTTTGGAGCAGCTCCAGAGGATCCACCGCTTTTTTCAGCCCGATGGTGAACACCAGACGTAACCCGGGCAACGAGTGGGTTTATTTTTGCTCTCCCACTTTATTGTAAAAATATTCTTTTGAGACGTTTAGCCGACGAGCACCTGTTTAGTTCGATTGTATTTACTTACTGTCTGCCTACGGGCTGTAACATGATTGACAGATCCTAGGGTTGATCATGTATGACTAAACTCTTGCTAGTCCTCACATTTTGTAACGACTAGCTTCATGATCAGCTGAATATGTAATATTTGGGACACCTTATTATTGTATATTTAATGATCATACATCTTGTAACATTTACTTACTTGCTTGTGATTGAGACACTAGGCTTGTTCATGACCATAGGAGACTGTTGGCTTGTAGTAAACCCTCATGTATCTAGACAGTCGTGACCGTATAGCGAGATGGAATCCATTTCAATATACGTAGCTGGCTAAGTCTGCCCCCGCTCTCCAGTATTCTGGTTCTGGGGCGTGACATGGTTTAAGTGGTGGCCCATACAGGTCTTGTAAATCAAGATATGTGAGGGTTTACCGAATAGATGTCTCAATCAGTATTCATCCTTGATCTCTGCTCGCATCTTCTGAATCCCTGGATTCTTGTCCTGATCATATGCTTGGATCGTTGATCTGTCCTGGTCCTTCCTTATTGTTTCCCCATGTCGTCTTCTTCAGCGGCATTGTTCGTGGTCCTGCCGACCAGCAAGGCGGAGCACCTCCCGCGGACCAGCAACAACCCGGAGATCAAGCCCAGCATTCCGGAGTAGCCTCCAGAGTCGTGCCTTCTGATGGAGAGCCCCCAGTTCAGCCAGTCCAGCCTGCCGAACCTGATGATGGCACATTAGTAGGACTCGTCAGGACCTTGATAGCTTCTCAAGATCGTCGTGGAGATGCCTTGCAACAGGCAGTGACGGATGCTTTGACCAGAGGAGGTCATCAGGGTAACAGTGCGGCCAACAGCTTCAAGCGCCTGAACCCTCCATTCTTTGACGGTAGTGAAGATGCTATCGCAGCAGATGCATGGCTTCAGGATACTGAAGTGATTCTCGATGCAGCCAAGACTCCAGAGAACGAGAAGGTGGCAGTTGTGCGCCTGCAGTTGTTAGATCTTGCCCGCAGCTGGTGGGCAACTCAGGCCGTTGGATTAGCAGCACCCATTGCTTGGACAGTATTCAGAGAGAGATTCCAGACCAAGTATTTCGATGTCGTGGCTCGGTATGATCTGCAGACCAGGTTCACCAATCTGAAGCAGATGGACAGGACGGTCGACGGATATGTGACCGAGTTTTCGAGACTCAGTCGGTTTGCTCCCACCTTGGTGGCAACCGAGTATGATAGAGCCCAGCGATTCCAGCAGGGGCTCCACCTGGAGATTTTGTTGGCAGTTGAACAGTTTGAGCATCAGACTTTTGATGCAGTCTTGAGAGCAGCCCGGAGGCATGAGTATACCTCCCAGAGGATTGTGGATAGGACCGGAGGTCGGAAGAGATCTCACGGCCAGATGAATCAGTCTTCAGCACCAGCCCCGGCAGCCAGGGCCTTGACTATTGGAGCTCCGAGGTGAGCGGCCTCCGTGACGTCGGTTCAGCATTCAACCCCGACGTACCCTCAGCAGCAGCAGAAGCAGAAGCAGTTTTCCGCAGTGGAATGTTCTCATTGTGGGAAGCCAGGCCATGTAGTGGCAGAATATTGCAGGGCACAAGGATTGTGTCTGGCCTGTGGAGCACCAGACCATAGGGTTGGATCCTGCCCGAATAGGGGTGGTTCATCATCATCCAACCTTTCTAGCTCTTCGGTGAGAGGACCAGCACCGGTCCAGCAGCAGCAGCAGCAGAACCCCCAGCAGCATGCACAAGCCCAAGCCTTGAGTCAGAGCAGGCAGCGAGGATTTCAGCAGAGGGGACCAGCGCCCCGAGGGCATGGTCATGCTATGGTGATGACCGCAGAGGAAGGATTGGCACCAGGAGAGGTAGTGGTAGGTACTATTCTCGTCAACTCCTTTCCAGCTTCAGCTTTATTTGATTCTGGTGCATCGCATTCTTTTATGTCTGCACGATTCGCGACACGGGTAGGATTGGAGCCCGAGTCATTATCAGTAAGGCTCAATATACTTACTGGTAACGGACTTGTGGGAGTAGATAGAGTGTTTTCCTCGTGTCGGATCGTAGTTAGCGGTAGAGAATTCCCCGCTAGATTGATAGAGTTCCCGATGGCCGATTATGATGTGGTCTTAGGGATGGATTGGTTGAGAAACCAGTATGCTAGAATAGACTGCCATATCGACAGGGTTGTTTTTAGCATTCCAGGCGAGCCAGAGTTTTTCTTTTCCCGAGGTGAAGTTGAGCCTTCTCCTCCGATATTGCGGATGGCAGTAGCAGCAGTGCAGTTGCCCAGGATAGTGGATGAGTTCCCAGATGTTTTTCCAGAATAACTTCCGGGTATGCCTCCGGAGCGGGAGATCGAGTTCACTATAGACTTGATTCCCGGGACAGCCCCAGTGTCAGAGAGAGTCTACAGGATGGCACCGTCAGAATTGGAAATCTTGTACAAGATGATTGAAGAACTTCGAGCCAAGGGATTCATTCGTGCTAGTGGATCGCCTTGGGGAGCCCTGATGCTTCTTGTGAAAAAGAAGGATGGTACGTCCAGGTTATGTGTTGATTATCGTACCTTAAACTCTGTGACAATCAAGAACAGATACCCTCTTCCGAGGATAGATGACTTGTTTGATCAACTTAAAGGGGCTTCAGTATTCTCGAAGATTGATTTGCGCTCAGGTTACCATCAGATCAGAGTCAGAGAGCAGGACATCCCGAAGACAGCTTTTAGATCGAGATATGGGCATTGGGAGTTCCTTGTTATGCCTTTTGGAGCTACCAATGCACCGACAGTATTCATGGACCTCATGAATCGCATCTTCATGCCTTATTTGGATCAGTTCGTGATCGTGTTCCTAGATGACATCCTGGTCTACAGCAAGAGTGAGGCGGAGCATGAGCAGCATCTCCGTGTGGTTCTTCAGATTCTCAGGGAGCACCAGTTATATGCCAAGTTTAGTAAATGCGAGTTCTGGCTCGATCGCATTTCGTACTTGGGTCATATCATCACCAGAGGAGGAGTAGAAGTGGATCCCCAGAAGATTGTGGCTATTGAGTCATGGCCAGTGCCCAGCACAGTCGCAGAAGTTCGCAGTTTTCTTGGATTGGCCGGCTATTACCGACGGTTTGTATCAGATTTTGCTCGAATATCAGCGCCATTGATGCAGTTGACCCGCAAGGATGCACAGTTTGCTTGGACAGCAGAGTGCCAGAGTTCTTTTGAGCAGTTGAAGCGAGGCCTGATAACAGCTCCTATTCTCACGCTTCCAGATGGAACCGGAGGATTCTCAGTATATTGTGATGCTTCAGGCAGAGGCTTAGGATGGGTTCTGATGCAGCATGGGAAGGTAATAGCTTATGCGTCACGACAACTTCGTGATCATGAGAAGAATTACCCAACCCATGACTTGGAGCTGGCAGCAGTGGTGTTTGTACTTAAGTTGTGGAGGCACTACTTGTATGGGGACAGGGTGGAGATTTTCACCGATCACAAGAGCCTGAAGTATGTTTTCACCCAGAAGGATCTAAACATGCGTCAGAGAAGATGGCTGGAGCTTCTTGTGGATTATGATGTCAACCTGCAGTATCATCCTGGGAAGACCAATATTGTTGCAGATGCTTTGAGCAGGAGAGCCGAAGTTTATTTCCTAACAACGCAGCCAGAGCTGTTAGCAGATCTTCAGAAGATGGGTATAGAGGTTGTTCTCCCTTCCTGTGTGGCATTGATGGCCAGCATGCAAGTTCAGTCTACTATAGTCGAGAGGATCCGGATGGCGCAGTCAGCAGATTCCAAGCTTCAGCGACTCAGAGCAGAGTACGAGGCAGGTCAAAGACCAGAGCTATGCATTCATGAGGACGGTACACTTCGACATGGAAAGCGTCTTTGTGTATCCAGTGGAGATATCAGGCAGGAGATCATGTCAGAGGTGCACAGTTCCCAGTATTCCATCCATCCTGGCAGTACGAAGATGTACCGAGATATCCGTCAGCACTTCTGGTGGAATGGCATGAAGCGGAAGATAGCTCGGTTTGTCTCTCGGTGTTTGGTTTGTCAACAAGTTAAAGCTGAACATCAGAGACCGGTTGGACTTCTTCAGCCCTTACCGATTCCAGAATAGAAGTGGGAGCATGTGACCATGGATTTTGTGACTGGATTACCTAGATCCCCAGCTGGCAGAGATGCTATCTGGGTTATAGTTGATCGGCTCACGAAGGTGGCTCACTTTCTTCCATTCAGAGTTGGTCAGTCGACGGCTCAGCTAGCGGAGATGTACCTCAGGCAGATTGTCAGGTTGCACGGTGTGCCAGTCAGTATTACCTCGGACCGAGATTCTAGATTTACGTCGTACTTTTGGCGTAGCTTGCAAGAGAGTTTGGGGACTCGCCTCCAGTTCAGTTCAGTTTATCACCCGCAGACAGATGGTCAGTCGGAGCGCACGATCCAGACTCTTGAAGATATGTTGCGATCATGTACACTCGACTTCGGTGGTTCATAGGAAGATCACTTGTACCTGGTAGAATTCTCGTACAACAACAGTTTCCAGGCCAGTATCCAGATGGCACCGTTCGAGGCACTATATGGTAGGAAGTGCAGATCCCCGTTAGCCTGGGATGATGTTGGAGAAAGGCAGATGCTCGGTCCAGAAATGATTGCTCAGACAGTTGAAGTGGTCAGGAGAGTCAGAGATCATCTTCGAGTTGCCCAAGATCGCCAGCGTCATTGGGCCGATTCTCATCGGCACCCTCTCGAGTTTTCGGTCGGCGATCATGTATTCCTGAGGATTTCGCCTAACCGTGGCGTCATTCGTTTCGGCGTGCGGAGAAAGCTTAGTCCTAGGTATATAGGGCCATTTGACATTCTGGAGCGAGTAGGAGATGTATCCTATCATCTCGCTCTTCCGCCGTCGCTAAGCGAGGTGCATGACGTGTTCCATGTATCCCAGTTACGACGGTATATCCCAGACCCGAGCCACATCCTGGATCATTCGGAATTGGTTGTTGGTACCAACCTTTCGTATGAGAAGTGGCCCGTGTCTATACTGGACCGGAGAGAGAAGATCCTCAAGAACAAGACTATCAAATTAGTCCGAGTTGCTTGGGGTCATCACTCTTTGGGGGAGTCAATGTGGGAGCGTGAGGATGATATCCGATCGCGATATCCCAACTTGTTTGACTCGTGAGGTATAATATCTTTCTTATGCCTCATGACTTCGATTCCTTGCTTGAATGAGTGATTGTCTGCCTAGTTATAGCTTGCATGTGATTAATGTAGCTTGTCATTGCTCCTCTAGCCTCTTGAATAAATTTCGAGGACGAAATTCTTTTAAGGTGGGTAGAGTTGTAATGCCTGTGGTTCGTATCACGTATTCTTGGAATACATGTACGTATTTTATTGCATGATTTCCTGGCTTGGCATTTCCTTCTTGGCTTGGTCTATTCCTGGTTCGGGTTGGTTGGTTCGGCCTGGCTTGGTTTTGCTTGGGTTCATGATGAACCCTTGGATGAACCTCCTACCTACCACCACCATTTGTATTTATTGCCCTTTCTTCTTTCTCTCTCTTCATTACTCATCTTCTTCTTCCCTATTACTTCTTACCTACCAGAGAGAGAAGAGAGAGGTCTAGGCAAGTGCAACTTGCTTCATGGAGGAACTCTAATTTTATTGCTTCATTCTCTTCCTTACAGCATTTTAACTAACTTTAGAACTTGGCATTTTCACTTTCCATGGCTAGATTCTTCTAGATCTAAGTTTACTTTATTTTCGGATTTTTTGGGTTTTGATCTAGTTAACATTGTTATTTTTTAAGTTTTGATGATTCCATGTTGTAGAGAATCTCGTTCTACCCTATTTTGACCTGTAGAAGTTCGGATTTAGGCTCCGGATGATGGAGTTAAGGTGCTTGAGGACTTGGCTCTCATGGTGTTCTTCTTCTCTGAAATTTTGGAGAAGATGAACAGTGCTTGACTTGACCGCACGAGTATTCATGCGGCAAGTGTTCTCTTCAGCCGCATGGCTGGAAGTACTTGAGCCGCATGAGGGCCGAACTCATCTGGCCGCATAACTCGCTCAATTCCCAGCCGCATAAGTTCTGAACTCTGCAGCCGCATGCGCCATTCCTGCTGGCCGCATGAGACTTGCTTGATCCAGCCGCATGAGGACTTCACCCTGAGCCGCATGAACTCAACACTCGCGAGCCGCATATGCACACTTGCTCCCAGCCGCATAGGCATTGCTCCCCGCAGCCGCATGAGTACTCTTCCCTTCTGAGCCGCTTATGGTTCCCTTCCCCCGCAGCCGCATGGGTTGCTTCTTCTCGAGCCGCCTGGAACCACACTCCCCCCCCGACCGCATGTACCTGAGTGGCCAGCTAGCCGCATAAGACCCATTCTCCCAGCCGCATGAGTTTCTTATCTTCCTGACCGCATGCGCTCTCCTAATTGGGCCGCATTAGTCTACCCTTTCCTGACCGCATATGACTTAGCCGCATGGCTCTTCTATAGCCCTGAGTATTGATATTTTATTAGATATTTTACGTCCATTTATATCCTTACGCCTTTTGTCATGAACTTGATAATCATGGATTTGTTTAATATGTTTGGAAATGAAACCTGAGCATGACACGATAGTGACCCGTAGTGGTGCACTTTGACAAGAAAACCTGACATGACCTGATAGTGGCCCGTCGTGGCGCACTCCGGACAAGTACACTTGACATGATAATCTGACGTGATATATCTGATAAGCTGTTGCGACGGTTACCTGATATGACATGACCTGTATAATAATATGGACACCGTAGGCGATTGTGCTTGTACAAATAATCCAGTCCTGTCTTGCATCATGTATAGGAGGGGACTCCTGAGTACCACGGTCAGGAGTACCTACTAAAATGGACTAAGGCTAATAACTAGATTAATACAGTAGTCATGAAGAGATCTCCCAGCTACAGGCAATCCCGTTACCTGGGCGCGCCTGGGATCTGTAGCCTGCCGTCGAGTAGGGCACATTTTCAGCACACTGTCATGTATTGCACCTTTCAAGCTACTTAAGGGTACATGCGTTTCCTGGACGATGTACCCACCTGAATTCAACCCCTAATTTCGACCTGGATAACCTGGATGGTCTGCAGGGCTTGTGGCTGTGGAGTAATCTCACTGCATCTTGCTAGTAATTAGGCCTGTGATAACCCTAGTTAGTTAAGGTATTAAGCCGTAATTCTTGCTTGACCGTGATATGATTGAATGGAGTCTAACCTGTCTAGCCTTGTCCTGATCCTGTTCCAGACTACTGCATGACCAGAATACTTGTATTTATTTTACCGATAAATGGTGAGAATTCCAAGTTCTGTTCAGACGAAGGGTTACAACCCCGGTCCTTGTTTGGTTTACGGGTTGTAACCTGGTTATCTGAATAGTTCCATGGTTATCTCGTCGTATATCATCCTGATGTATTTTCTTTATTTCCAGTTCTTACTTTTATTTATATCTTGTGCTGATTACTGGTTTTAGTTCCTAAGTGAAACTTCCTTTGCGGCACTTGTTCTTTCTGGGATCTGACCCAGCTGGTTTTGTATGGCCAGATTTTGGAGCAGCTCCAGAGGATCTACCACTTTTTCAGCCCGATGGTGAACACCAGACGTAACCCGGGCAACGAGTGGGTTTATTTTTCTCTCCCACTTTATTGTAAAAATATTCTTTTGAGACGTTTAGCCGACGAGCACCTGTTTAGCTCGATTGTATTTACTTACTGTCTGCCTACGGGCTGTAACATGATTGACAGATCCTAGGGTTGATCATGTATGACTAAACTCTTGCTAGTCCTCACATTTTGTAACGACTAGCTTCATGATCAGCTGAATATGTAATATTTGGGATGCCTTATTATTGTATATTTAATGATCATACATCTTGTAACATTTACTTACTTGCTTGTGATTGAGACACTAGGCTTGTTCATGACCATAGGAGACTGTTGGCTTGTAGTAAACCCTCATGTATCTAGACAGTCGTGACCGTATAGCGAGATGGAATCCATTTCAATATACGTAGCTGGCTATGTCTGCCCCCGCTCTCCAGTATTCTGGTTCTGGGGCGTGACATGGTTTAAGTGGTGGCCCATACAGGTCTTGTAAATCAAGATATGTGAGGGTTTACCGAATAGATGTCTCAATCAGTATTCGTCCTTGATCTCTGCTCGCATCTTCTGAATCCCTGGATTCTTGTCCTGATCATATGCTTGTATCGTTGATCTGTCCTGGTCCTTCCTTATTGTTTCCCCATGTCGTCTTCTTCAGCGGCATTGTTCGTGGTCCTGCCGACCAGCAAGGCGAAGCACCTCCGGCGGACCAGCAACAACCCGGAGATCAAGCCCAGCATTCCGGAGTAGCCTCCAGAGTCGTGCCTTCTGATGGAGAGCCCCCAGTTCAGCCAGTCCAGCCTGCCGAACCTGATGATAGCACATTAGTAGGACTCGTCAGGACCTTGATAGCTTCTCAAGATCGTCGTGGAGATGCCTTGCAACAGGCAGTGACGGATGCTTTGACCAGAGGAGGTCATCAGGGTAACAGCGCGGCCAACAAATTCAAGCGCCTGAACCCTCCATTCTTTGACGGTAGTGAAGATGCTATCGCAGCAGATGCATGGCTTCAGGATACTGAAGTAATTCTCGACGCATCCAAGACTCCAGAGAACGAGAAGGTGGCAGTTGTGCGCCTGCAGTTGTTAGATCTTGCCCGCAGCTGGTGGACAACTCAGGCCGTTGGATTAGCAGCACCCATTGCTTGGGCAGTATTCAGAGAGAGATTCCAGACCAAGTATTTCGATACCGTGGCTCGGTATGATCTGCAGACCAGGTTCACCAATCTGAAGCAGATGGGCAGGACGGTCGACAGATATGCGACCGAGTTTTCGAGACTCAGTCGCTTTGCTCCCACCTTGGTGGCAACCGAGTATGATAGAGCCCAGCGATTCTAGCAGGGGCTTCACCTGGAGATTTTGTTGGCAGTTGAACAGTTTGAGCATCAGACTTTTGATGCAGTCTTGAGAGCAGCCCGGAGGCATGAGTATAGCTCCCAGAGGATTGTGGATAGGACCGGAGGTCGGAAGAGATCTCACGGCCAGATGAATCAGTCTTCAGCACCAGCCCCGGCAGCCAGGGCCTTGACTATTGGAGCTCCGAGGCGAGCGGCCTCCGTGACGTCGGTTCAGCATTCAACCCCGATGTACCCTCAACAGCAGCAGAAGCAGTCTTCCGCAGTGGGATGTTCTCATTGTGGGAAGCCAGGCCATGTAGTGGCAGAATGTCGCAGGGCGCAAGGATTGTGTCTGGCCTGTGGAGCACCAGACCATAGGGTTGGATCCTGCCCGAATAGGGGTGGTTCATCATCATCCAACCTTTCTAGCTCTTCGGTGAGAGGACCAGCACCGGTCCAGCAGCAGCAGCAGCAGCAGAACCCCCAGCAGCATGCACAAGCCCAAGCCTTGAGTCAGAGCAGGCAGCGAGGATTTTAGCAGAGGGGACCAGCGCCCCGAGGGCATGGTCATGCTATGGTGATGACCGCAGAGGAAGGATTGGCACCAGAAGAGATAGTGGCAGGTACTATTCTCGTCAACTCCTTTCCAGCTTCAGCTTTATTTGATTCTGGTGCATCGCATTCTTTTATGTCTGCACGATTCGCGACACGGGTAGGATTGGAGCCTGAGTCATTGTCAGTAAGGCTCAATATACTTACTGGTAACGGACTTGTGGGAGTAGATAGAGTGTTTTCCTCGTGTCGGATCGTAGTTAGCGGTAGAGAATTCCCCGCTAGATTGATAGAGTTCCCGATGGCCGATTATGATATGGTCTTAGGGATGGATTGGTTGAGAAACCAGTATGCTAGAATAGACTGCCATATCGGCAGGGTTGTTTTTAGCATTCCAGGCGAGCCAGAGTTTTCCTTTTCCCGAGGAGAAGTTGAGCCTTGTCCTCCTATATTGCGGATGGCAGTAGCAGCAGTACAGTTGCCCAGGATAGTGGATGAGTTCCCAGATGTTTTTCCAGAATAACTTCCGGGTATGCCTCCGGAGCGGGAGATCGAGTTCACTATAGACTTGATTTCCGGGACAGCCCCAGTGTCAGAGAGAGTCGACAGGATGGCGCCGTCAGAATTGGAAATCTTGTACAAGATGATTGAAGAACTTCAAGCCAAGGGATTCATTCGTGCTAGTGGATCGCCTTGGAGAGCCCCGATGCTTATTGTGAAAAAGAAAGATGGTACGTCCAGATTATGTGTTGATTATCATACCTTGAACTCCGTGACAATCAAGAACAGATACCCTCTTCCGAGGATAGATGACTTGTTTGATCAACTTAAAGGGGCTTCAGTATTCTCGAAGATTGATTTGCGCTCAGGTTACCATCAGATCAGAGTCAGAGAGCAGGACATCCCGAAGACAGCTTTTAGATCGAGATATGGGCATTGGGAGTTCCTTGTTATGTCTTTTGGAGCAACCAATGCGCCGGCAGTATTCATGGACCTCATGAATCGCATCTTCATGCCTTATTTGGATCAGTTCGTGATCGTGCTCCTAGATGACATCCTGGTCTACAGCAAGAGTGAGACGGAGCATGAGCAGCATCTCCGTGTGGTTCTTCAGATTCTCAGGGAGCACCAGTTATACGCCAAGTTCAGTAAATACGAGTTTTGGCTCGATCGTATTTCGTACTTGGGTCATATCATCACCAGAGGAGGAGTAGAAGTGTATCCCCAGAAGATTGTGGCTATTGAGTCATGGCCAGTGCCCAGCACAGTCGCAGAAGTTCGCAGTTTTCTTGGATTGGCCGGCTATTACCGACGATTTGTATCAGATTTTGCTCGAATATCAGCGCCATTGATGCAGTTGACCCGCAAGGATGCACAGTTTGCTTGGACAGCAGAGTGCCAGAGTTCTTTTGAGCAGTTGAAGCGAGGCCTGATAACAGCTCCTATTCTCACGCTTCCAGATGGAACCGCAGGATTCTCAGTATATTGTGATGCTTCAGGAAGAGGCTTAGGATGTGTTCTGATGCAGCATGGGAAGGTAATAGCATATGCGTCACGACAACTTCTGATCATGAGAGAAATTACCCAACCCATGACTTGGAGCTGGCAGCAGTGGTGTTTGCACTTAAGTTGTGGAGGCACTACTTGTATGGGGACAGGATAGAGATTTTCACCGATCACAAGAGCCTGAAGTATGTTTTCACCCAGAAGGATCTAAACATACGTCAGAGAAGATGGCTGGAGCTTCTTGTGGATTATGATGTCAACCTGCAGTATCATCCTGGAAAGGCCAATGTTGTTGCAGATGCTTTGAGCAGGAGAGCCGGAGTTTATTTCCTAACAACGCAGCCAGAGCTGTTAGCAAATCTTCAGAAGATGGGTATAGAGGTTGTTCTCCCTTCCTGTGTAGCATTAATGGCCAGCATGCAAGTTCAGTCTACTATAGTCGAGAGGATCCGGATGGCTCAGTCAGCAGATTCCAAGCTTCAGCGACTCAGAGCAGAGTGCGAGGCAGGTCAAAGACCAGAGCTATGCATTCATGAGGACGGTACACTTTGACATGGGAAGCGTCTTTGTGTACCCAGTGGAGATATCAGGCAGGAGATCATGTCAGAGGCGCACAGTTCTCAGTATTCCATCCATCCTGGCAGTACGAAGATGTACCGAGATATCCGTCAGCACTTCTGGTAGAATGGCATGAAGCGGGAGATAGCTCGGTTTGTCTCTCGGTGTTTGGTTTGTCAACAATTTAAAGCTGAACATCAGAGACCGGCTAGACTTCTTCAGCCCTTACCGATTCCAGAATGGAAGTGGGAGCATATGACCATGGATTTTGTGACTGGATTACCTAGATCCCCAGCTGGCAGAGATGCTATCTGGGTTATAGTTGATCGGCTCACGAAGGTGGCTCACTTTCTTCCATTCAGAGTTGGTCAGTCGACGGCTCAGCTAGCGGAGATGTACCTCAGGCAGATTGTCAGGTTCCACGGTGTGCCAGTCAGTATTACCTCGGATCGAGATTCTAGATTTATGTTGCACTTTTGGCATAGCTTGCAAGAGAGTTTGGGGACTCGCCTCCAGTTCAGTTCAGCTTATCACCCGCAGACAGATGGTCAGTCAGAGCGCACGATCCAGACTCTTGAAGATATGTTGCGATCATGCACACTCGACTTCGATGGTTCATGGGAAGATCACTTGCACCTGGTAGAATTCTCGTACAACAACAGTTTCCAGGCCAGTATCCAGATGGCACCGTTCGAGGCACTATATGGTAGGAAGTGCAGATCCCCGTTAGCCTGGGATGATGTTAGAGAAAGGCAGATGCTCGGTCCAGAAATGATTGCTCAGACAGTTGAAGTGGTCAGAAGAGTCAGAGATCATCTTCGAGTTGCCCAAGATCGCCAGCGTCATTGGGCCGATTCTCATCGGCGCCCTCTCGAGTTTTCGGTCGGCGATCATGTATTCCTGAGGATTTCGCCTAACCGTGGCGTCATTCGTTTCGGCGTGCAGGGAAAGCTTAGTCCTAGGTATATAGGGCCATTTGACATTCTGGAGCGAGTAGGAGATGTATCCTATCGTCTTGCTCTTTCGCCGTCGCTAAGCGAGGTGCATGACGTGTTCCATGTATCCCAGTTACGACGGTATATCCCAGACCCGAGCCACATCCTGGATCATTCGGAATTGGTTGTTGGTACCAACCTTTCGTATGAGGAGAGGCCCGTGTCTATACTGGACCGAAGAGAGAAGATCCTCAAGAACAAGACTATCAAATTAGTCCGAGTTGCTTGGGGTCATCACTCTTTGGGGGAGTCAACGTGGGAGCGTGAGGATGATATCCGATCACGATATCCCGACTTGTTTGACTCGTGAGGTATAATGTCTTTCTTATGCCTCATGACTTCGATTCCTTGCTTGAATGAGTGATTGTCTGCCTAGTTATAGCTTGCATGTGATTAATGTAGCTTGTCATTGCTCCTCTAGCCTCTTGAATAAATTCCGAGGACGGAATTCTTTTAAGGTGGGTAGAGTTGTAATGCCTGTGGTTCGTATCACGTATTCTTGGAATACGTGTACGTATTTTATTGCATGATTTCCTGGCTTGGCATTTCCTTCTTGGCTTGGTCTATTCCTGGTTCGGGTTGGTTGGTTCGGCCTGGCTTGGTTTTGCTTGGGTTCATGATGAACCCTTGGATGAACCTCCTACCTACCACCACCATTTGTATTTATTGCCCTTTCTTCTTTCTCTCTCTTCATTACTCATCTTCTTCTTTCCCATTACTTCTTACCTACCAGAGAGAAAAGAGAGAGGTCTAGGCAAGTACAACTTGCTTCATGGAGGAACTCTAATTTTATTGCTTTATTCTCTTCCTTACAGCATTTTAACTAACTTTAGAACTTGGCATTTTCACTTTCCATGGCTAGATTCTTCTAGATCTAAGTTTACTTTATTTTCGGATTTCTTTTTTTTTGATCTAGTTAACATTGTTATTTTTTAAGTTTTGATGATTCCATGTTGTAGAGAATCTCGTTCTACCCCATTTTGACCTGTGGAAGTTCGGATTTAGGCTCCGGATGATGGAGTTAAGGAGCTTGAGGACTTGGCTCTCATGGTGTTCTTCTTCTCTGAAATTTTGGAGAAGATGAACAGTGCTTGACTTGACCGCACGAGTATTCATGCGGCAAGTGTTCTCTTCAGCCGCATGGCTAGAAGTACTTGAGCCGCATGAGGGCCGAACTCATCTGGCCGCATAACTCGCTCAATTCCCAGCCGCATAAGTTCTGAACTCTGCAGCCGCATGCGCCATTCCTGCTGGCCGCATGAGACTTGCTTGATCCAGCCGCATGAGGACTTCACCCTGAGCCGCATGAACTCAACACTAGCGAGCCGCATATGCACACTTGCTCCCAGCCGCATAGGCATTGCTCCCCGCAGCCGCATGAGTACTCTTCCCTTCTGAGCCGCATATGGTTCCCTTCCTCCGCAGCCGCATGGGTTGCTTCTTCTCGAGCCGCCTGGAACCACACTCCCCCCCCGACCGCATGTACCTGAGGGGCCAGCTAGCCGCATAAGACCCATTCTCCCAGCCGCATGAGTTTCTTATCTTCCTGACCGCATGCGCTCTCCTAATTGGGCCGCATTAGTCTACCCTTTCCTGACCGCATATGACTTAGCCGCATGGCTCTTCTATAGCCCTGAGTATTGATATTTTATTAGATATTTTACGTCCATTTATATCCTTACGCCTTTTGTCATGAACTTGATAATCATGGATTTGTTTAATATGTTTGGAAATGAAACCTGAGCATGACACGATAGTGACCCGTAGTGGTGCACTTTGACAAGAAAACCTGACATGACCTGATAGTGGCCCGTCGTGGCGCACTCCGGACAAGTACACTTGACATGATAATCTGACGTGATATATCTGATAAGCTGTTGCGACGGTTACCTGATATGACATGACCTGTATAATAATATGGACACCGTAGGCGATTGTGCTTGTATAAATAATCCAGTCCTGTCTTGCATCATGTATAGGAGGGGACTCCTGAGTACCACGGTCAGGAGTACCTACTAAAATGGACTAAGGCTAATAACTAGATTAATACAGTAGTCATGAAGAGATCTCCCAGCTACAGGCAATCCCGTTACCTGGGCGCGCCTGGGATCTGTAGCCTGCCGTCGAGTAGGGCACATTTTCAGCACACTGTCATGTGTTGCACCTTTCAAGCTACTTAAGGGTACATGCATTTCCTGGACGATGTACCCACCTGAATTCAACCCCTAATTTCGACCTGGATAACCTGGATGGTCTGCAGGGCTTGTGGCTGTGGAGTAATCTCACTGCATCTTGCTAGTAATTAGGCCTGTGATAACCCTAGTTAGTTAAGGTATTAAGCCGTAATTCTTGCTTGACCGTGATATGATTGAATGGAGTCTAACCTGTCTAGCCTTGTCCTGATCCTGTTCCAGACTACTGCATGACCAGAATACTTGTATTTATTTTACCGATAAATGGTGAGAATTCCAAGTTCTGTTCAGACGAAGGGTTACAACCCCGGTCCTTGTTTGGTTTACGGGTTGTAACCTGGTTATCTGAATAGTTCCATGGTTATCTCGTCGTATATCATCCTGATGTATTTTCTTTATTTCCAGTTCTTACTTTTATTTATATCTTGTGCTGATTACTGGTTTTAGTTCCTAAGTGAAACTTCCTTTGTGGCACTTGTTCTTTCTGGGATCTGACCCAGCTGGTTTTGTATGGCCAGATTTTGGAGCAGCTCCAGAGGATCTACCGCTTTTTCAGCCCGATGGTGAACACCAGACGTAACCCGGGCAACGAGTGGGTTTATTTTTCTCTCCCACTTTATTGTAAAAATATTCTTTTGAGACGTTTAGCCGACGAGCACCTGTTTAGCTCGATTGTATTTACTTACTGTCTGCCTACGGGCTGTAACATGATTGACAGATCCTAGGGTTGATCATGTATGACTAAACTCTTGCTAGTCCTCACATTTTGTAACGACTAGCTTCATGATCAGCTGAATATGTAATATTTGGGACGCCTTATTATTGTATATTTAATGATCATACATCTTGTAACATTTACTTACTTGCTTGTGATTGAGACACTAGGCTTGTTCATGACCATAGGAGACTGTTGGCTTGTAGTAAACCCTCATGTATCTAGACAGTCGTGACCGTATAGCGAGATGGAATCCATTTCAATATACGTAGCTGGCTATGTCTGCCCCCGCTCTCCAGTATTCTGGTTCTGGGGCGTGACATGGTTTAAGTGGTGGCCCATACAGGTCTTGTAAATCAAGATATGTGAGGGTTTACCGAATAGATGTCTCAATCAGTATTCGTCCTTGATCTCTGCTCGCATCTTCTGAATCCCTGGATTCTTGTCCTGATCATATGCTTGTATCGTTGATCTGTCCTGGTCCTTCCTTATTGTTTCCCCATGTCGTCTTCTTCAGCGGCATTGTTCGTGGTCCTGCCGACCAGCAAGGCGAAGCACCTCCGGCGGACCAGCAACAACCCGGAGATCAAGCCCAGCATTCCGGAGTAGCCTCCAGAGTCGTGCCTTCTGATGGAGAGCCCCCAGTTCAGCCAGTCCAGCCTGTCGAACCTGATGATGGCACATTAGTAGGACTCGTCAGGACCTTGATAGCTTCTCAAGATCGTCGTGGAGATGCCTTGCAACAGGCAGTGACGGATGCTTTGACCAGAGGAGGTCATCAGGGTAACAGCGCGGCCAACAAATTCAAGCGCCTGAACCCTCCATTCTTTGACGGTAGTGAAGATGCTATCGCAGCAGATGCATGGCTTCAGGATACTGAAGTGATTCTCGACGCATCCAAGACTCCAGAGAACGAGAAGGTGGCAGTTGTGCGCCTGCAGTTGTTAGATCTTGCCCGCAGCTGGTGGGCAACTCAGGCCGTTGGATTAGCAGCACCCATTGCTTGGGCAGTATTCAGAGAGAGATTCCAGACCAAGTATTTCGATACCGTGGCTCGGTATGATCTGCAGACCAGGTTCACCAATCTGAAGCAGATGGGCAGGACGGTCGACAGATATGCGACCAAGTTTTCGAGACTCAGTCGCTTTGCTCCCACCTTGGTGGCAACCGAGTATGATAGAGCCCAGCGATTCTAGCAGGGGCTTCACCTGGAGATTTTGTTGGCAGTTGAACAGTTTGAGCATCAGACTTTTGATGCAGTCTTGAGAGCAGCCCGGAGGCATGAGTATACCTCCCAGAGGATTGTGGATAGGACCGGAGGTCGGAAGAGATCTCACGGCCAGATGAATCAGTCTTCAGCACCAGCCCCGGCAGCCAGGGCCTTGACTATTGGAGCTCCGAGGCGAGCGGCCTCCGTGACGTCGGTTCAGCATTCAACCCCGACGTACCCTCAGCAGCAGCAGAAGCAGTCTTCCGCAGTGGGATGTTCTCATTGTGGGAAGCCAGGCCATGTAGTGGCAGAATGTCGCAGGGCGCAAGGATTGTGTCTGGCCTGTGGAGCACCAGACCATAGGGTTGGATCCTGCCCGAATAGGGGTGGTTCATCATCATCCAACCTTTCTAGCTCTTCGGTGAGAGGACCAGCACCGGTCCAGCAGCAGCAGTAGCAGCAGAACCCCCAGCAGCATGCACAAGCCCAAGCCTTGAGTCAGAGCAGGCAGCGAGGATTTTAGCAGAGGGGACCAGCGCCCCGAGGGCATGGTCATGCTATGGTGATGACCGCAGAGGAAGGATTGGCACCAGAAGAGGTAGTGGCAGGTACTATTCTCGTCAACTCCTTTCCAGCTTCAGCTTTATTTGATTCTGGTGCATCGCATTCTTTTATGTCTGCACGATTCGCGACACGGGTAGGATTGGAGCCTGAGTCATTGTCAGTAAGGCTCAATATACTTACTGGTAACGGACTTGTGGGAGTAGATAGAGTGTTTTCCTCGTGTCGGATCGTAGTTAGCGGTAGAGAATTCCCCGCTAGATTGATAGAGTTCCCGATGGCCGATTATGATGTGGTCTTAGGGATGGATTGGTTGAGAAACCAGTATGCTAGAATAGACTGCCATATCGGCAGGGTTGTTTTTAGCATTCCAGGCGAGCCAGAGTTTTCCTTTTCCCGAGGAGAAGTTGAGCCTTGTCCTCCTATATTGCGGATGGCAGTAGCAGCAGTACAGTTGCCCAGGATAGTGGATGAGTTCCCAGATGTTTTTCCAGAATAACTTCCGGGTATGCCTCCGGAGCGGGAGATCGAGTTCACTATAGACTTGATTTCCGGGACAGCCCCAGTGTCAGAGAGAGTCGATAGGATGGCGCCGTCAGAATTGGAAATCTTGTACAAGATGATTGAAGAACTTCAAGCCAAGGGATTCATTCGTGCTAGTGGATCGCCTTGGAGAGCCCCGATGCTTATTGTGAAAAAGAAAGATGGTACGTCCAGGTTATGTGTTGATTATCGTACCTTGAACTCCGTGACAATCAAGAACAGATACCCTCTTCCGAGGATAGATGACTTGTTTGATCAACTTAAAGGGGCTTCAGTATTCTCGAAGATTGATTTGCGCTCAGGTTACCATCAGATCAGAGTCAGAGAGCAGGACATCCCGAAGACAGCTTTTAGATCGAGATATGGGCATTGGGAGTTCCTTGTTATGTCTTTTGGAGCAACCAATGCGCCGGCAGTATTCATGGACCTCATGAATCGCATCTTCATGCCTTATTTGGATCAGTTCGTGATCGTGTTCCTAGATGACATCCTGGTCTACAGCAAGAGTGAGGCGGAGCATGAGCAGCATCTCCGTGTGGTTCTTCAGATTCTCAGGGAGCACCAGTTATACGCCAAGTTCAGTAAATACGAGTTCTGGCTCGATCGTATTTCGTACTTAGGTCATATCATCACCAGAGGAGGAGTAGAAGTGTATCCCCAGAAGATTGTGGCTATTGAGTCATGGCCAGTGCCCAGCACAGTCGCAGAAGTTCGCAGTTTTCTTGGATTGGCCGGCTATTACCGACGGTTTGTATCAGATTTTGCTCGGATATCAGCGCCATTGATGCAGTTGACCCGCAAGGATGCACAGTTTGCTTGGACAGCAGAGTGCCAGAGTTCTTTTGAGCAGTTGAAGCGAGGCCTGATAACAGCTCCTATTCTCACGCTTCCAGATGGAATCGGAGGATTCTCAGTATATTGTGATGCTTCAGAAAGAGGCTTAGGATGTGTTCTGATGCAGCATGGGAAGGTAATTGCTTATGCGTCACGACAACTTCTGATCATGAGAGGAATTACCCAACCCATGACTTAGAGCTGGCAGCAGTGGTGTTTGCACTTAAGTTGTGGAGGCACTACTTGTATGGGGACAGGGTGGAGATTTTCACCGATCACAAGAGCCTGAAGTATGTTTTCACCCAGAAGGATCTAAACATACGTCAGAGAAGATGGCTGGAGCTTCTTGTGGATTATGATGTCAACCTGCAGTATCATCCTGGAAAGGCCAATGTTGTTGCAGATGCTTTGAGCAGGAGAGCCGGAGTTTATTTCCTAACAACGCAGCCAGAGCTGTTAGCAAATCTTCAGAAGATGGGTATAGAGGTTGTTCTCCCTTCCTGTGTAGCATTAATGGCCAGCATGCAAGTTCAGTCTACTATAGTCGAGAGGATCCGGATGGCGCAGTCAGCAGATTCCAAGCTTCAGCGACTCAGAGCAGAGTGCGAGGCAGGTCAAAGACCAGAGCTATGCATTCATGAGGACGGTACACTTTGACATGGGAAGCGTCTTTGTGTACCCAGTGGAGATATCAGGCAGGAGATCATGTCAGAGGCGCACAGTTCTCAGTATTCCATCCATCCTGGCAGTACGAAGATGTACCGAGATATCCGTCAGCACTTCTGGTGGAATGGCATGAAGCGGAAGATAGCTCGGTTTGTCTCTCGGTGTTTGGTTTGTCAACAATTTAAAGCTGAACATCAGAGACCGGCTAGACTTCTTCAGCCCTTACCGATTCCAGAATGGAAGTGGGAGCATGTGACCATGGATTTTGTGACTGGATTACCTAGATCCCCAGCTGGCAGAGATGCTATCTGGGTTATAGTTGATCGGCTCACGAAGGTGGCTCACTTTCTTCTATTCAGAGTTGGTCAGTCGACGGCTCAGCTAGCGGAGATGTACCTCAGGCAGATTGTCAGGTTCCACGGTGTGCCAGTCAGTATTACCTCGGACCGAGATTCTAGATTTATGTTGCACTTTTGGCGTAGCTTGCAAGAGAGTTTGGGGACTCGCCTCCAGTTCAGTTCAGCTTATCACCCGCAGACAGATGGTCAGTCAGAGCGCACGATCCAGACTCTTGAAGATATGTTGCGATCATGCACACTCGACTTCGATGGTTCATGGGAAGATCACTTGCACCTGGTAGAATTCTCGTACAACAACAGTTTCCAGGCCAGTATCCAGATGGCACCGTTCGAGGCACTATATGGTAGGAAGTGCGGATCCCTGTTAGCCTGGGATAATGTTAGAGAAAGGCAGATGCTCGGTCCAGAAATGATTGCTCAGACAGTTGAAGTGGTCAGAAGAGTCAGAGATCATCTTCGAGTTGCCCAAGATCGCCAGCCTCATTGGGCCGATTCTCATCGGCGCCCTCTCGAGTTTTCGGTCGGCGATCATGTATTCCTGAGGATTTCGCCTAACCGTGGCGTCATTCGTTTCGGCGTGCGGGGAAAGCTTAGTCCTAGGTATATAGGGCCATTTGACATTCTGGAGCGAGTAGGAGATGTATCCTATCGTCTTGCTCTTCCGCCGTCGCTAAGCGAGGTGCATGACGTGTTCCATGTATCCCAGTTACGACGGTATATCCCAGACCCGAGCCACATCCTGGATCATTCGGAATTGGTTGTTGGTACCAACCTTTCGTATGAGGAGAGGCCCGTGTCTATACTGGACCGGAGAGAGAAGATCCTCAAGAAAAAGACTATCAAATTAGTCCGAGTTGCTTGGGGTCATCACTCTTTGGGGGAGTCAACGTAGGAGCGTGAGGATGATATCCGATCACGATATCCCGACTTGTTTGACTCGTGAGGTATAATATCTTTCTTATGCCTCATGACTTCGATTCCTTGCTTGAATGAGTGATTGTCTGCCTAGTTATAGCTTGCATGTGATTAATGTAGCTTGTCATTGCTCCTCTAGCCTCTTGAATAAATTCCGAGGACAGAATTCTTTTAAGGTGGGTAGAGTTGTAATGCCTGTGGTTCGTATCACGTATTCTTGGAATACGTGTACGTATTTTATTGCATGATTTCCTGGCTTGGCATTTCCTTCTTGGCTTGGTCTATTCCTGGTTCGGGTTGGTTGGTTCGGCCTGGCTTGGTTTTGCTTGGGTTCATGATGAACCCTTGGATGAACCTCCTACCTACCACCACCATTTGTATTTATTGCCCTTTCTTCTTTCTCTCTCTTCATTACTCATCTTCTTCTTCCCCATTACTTCTTACCTACCAGAGAGAAAAGAGAGAGGTCTAGGCAAGTACAACTTGCTTCATGGAGGAACTCTAATTTTATTGCTTTATTCTCTTCCTTACAGCATTTTAACTAACTTCAGAACTTGGCATTTTCACTTTCCATGGCTAGATTCTTCTAGATCTAAGTTTACTTTATTTTCGGATTTCTTTTGTTTTGATCTAGTTAACATTGTTATTTTTTAAGTTTTAATGATTCTATGTTGTAGAGAATCTCGTTCTACCCCATTTTGACCTGTGGAAGTTTGGATTTAGGCTCCGGATGATGGAGTTAAGGAGCTTGAGGACTTGGCTCTCATGGTGTTCTTCTTCTCTGAAATTTTGGAGAAGATGAACAGTGCTTGACTTGACCGCACGAGTATTCATGCGGCAAGTGTTCTCTTCAGCCGCATGGCTAGAAGTACTTGAGCCGCATGAGGGCCGAACTCATCTGGCCGCATAACTCGCTCAATTCCCAGCCGCATAAGTTCTGAACTCTGCAGCCGCATGCGCCATTCCTGCTGGCCGCATGAGACTTGCTTGATCCAGCCGCATGAGGACTTCACCCTGAGCCGCATGAACTCAACACTCGCGAGCCGCATATGCACACTTGCTCCCAGCCGCATAGGCATTGCTCCCCGCAGCCGCATGAGTACTCTTCCCTTCTGAGCCGCATATGGTTCCCTTCCTCCGCAGCCGCATGGGTTGCTTCTTCTCGAGCCGCCTGGAACCACACTCCCCCCCCGACCGCATGTACCTGAGGGGCCAGCTAGCCGCATAAGACCCATTCTCCCAGCCGCATGAGTTTCTTATCTTCCTGACCGCATGCGCTCTCCTAATTGGGCCGCATTAGTCTACCCTTTCCTGACCGCATATGACTTAGCCGCATGGCTCTTCTATAGCCCTGAGTATTAATATTTTATTAGATATTTTACGTCCATTTATATCCTTACGCCTTTTGTCATGAACTTGATAATCATGGATTTATTTAATATATTTGGAAATAAAACCTGAGCATGACACGATAGTGACCCGTAGTGGTGCACTTTGGCAAGAAAACCTGACATGACCTGATAGTGGCCCGTCGTGGCGCACTCCGGACAAGTACACTTGATATGATAATCTGACGTGATATATCTGATAAGCTGTTGCGACGGTTACCTGATATGACATGACCTGTATAATAATATGGACACCGTAGGCGATTGTGCTTGTACAAATAATCCAGTCCTGTCTTGCATCATGTATAGGAGGGGACTCCTGAGTACCACGGTCAGGAGTACCTACTAAAATGGACTAAGGCTAATAACTAGATTAATACAGTAGTCATGAAGAGATCTCCCAGCTACAGGCAATCCCGTTACCTGGGCGCGCCTGGGATCTGTAGCCTGCCGTCGAGTAGGGCACATTTTCAGCACACTGTCATGTGTTGCACCTTTCAAGCTACTTAAGGGTACATGCATTTCCTGGACGATGTACCCACCTGAATTCAACCCCTAATTTCGACCTGGATAACCTGGATGGTCTGCAGGGCTTGTGGCTGTGGAGTAATCTCACTGCATCTTGCTAGTAATTAGGCCTGTGATAACCCTAGTTAGTTAAGGTATTAAGCCGTAATTCTTGCTTGACCGTGATATGATTGAATGGAGTCTAACCTGTCCAGCCTTGTCCTGATCCTGTTCCAGACTACTGCATGACCAGAATACTTGTATTTATTTTACCGATAAATGGTAAGAATTCCAAGTTCTGTTCAGACGAAGGGTTACAACCTCGGTCCTTGTTTGGTTTACTGGTTGTAACCTGGTTATCTGAATAGTTCCATGGTTATCTCGTCGTATATCATCCTGATGTATTTTCTTTATTTCCAGTTCTTACTTTTATTTATATCTTGTGCTGATTGCTGGTTTTAGTTCCTAAGTGAAGATTCCTTTGTGGCACTTGCTCTTTCTGGGATCTGACCCAGCTGGTTTTGTATGGCCAGATTTTGGAGCAGCTCCAGAGGATCCACCGCTTTTTCAGCCCGATGGTGAACACCAGACGTAACCCGGGCAACGAGTGGGTTTATTTTTGCTCTCCCACTTTATTATAAAAATATTCTTTTGCGGCGTTTAGCCGACGAGCACCTGTTTAGCTCGATTGTATTTACTTACTGTCTGCCTACGGGCTGTAACATGATTGACAGATCCTAGGGTTGATCATGTATGACTAAACTCTTGCTAGTCCTCACATTTTGTAACGACTAGCTTCATGATCAGCTGAATATGTAATATTTGGGACGCCTTATTATTGTATATTTAATGATCATACATCTTGTAACATTTACTTACTTGCTTGTGATTGAGACACTAGGCTTGTTCATGACCATAGGAGACTGTTGGCTTGTAGTAAACCCTCATGTATCTAGACAGTCGTGACCGTATAGCGAGATGGAATCCATTTCAATATACGTAGCTGGCTATGTCTGCCCCCGCTCTCCAGTATTCTGGTTCTGGGGCGTGACATGGTTTAAGTGGTGGCCCATACAGGTCTTGTAAATCAAGATATGTGAGGGTTTACCGAATAGATGTCTCAATCAGTATTCGTCCTTGATCTCGGCTCGCATCTTCTGAATCCCTGGATTCTTGTCCTGATCATATGCTTGTATCGTTGATCTTTCCTGGTCCTTCCTTATTGTTTCCCCATGTCGTCTTCTTCAGCGATATTGTTCGTGATCCTGTCGACCAGCAAGGCGGAGCACCTCCCGTGGACCAGCAACAACCCGGAGATCAAGCCCAGCATTCCGGAGTAGCCTCCAGAGTCGTGCCTTCTGATGGAGAGCCCCCAGTTCAGCCAGTCTAGCCTGCCGAACCTGATGATGGCACATTAGTAGGACTCGTCAGGACCTTGATAGCTTCTCAAGATCGTCGTGGAGATACCTTGCAACAGGCAGTGACGGATACTTTGACCAGAGGAGGTCATCAGGGTAACAGCGCGGCCAACAGCTTCAAGCGCCTGAACCCTCCATTCTTTGACGGTAGTGAAGATGCTATCGCAGCAGATGCATGGCTTCAGGATACTGAAGTGATTCTCGACGCAGCCAAGACTCCAGAGAACGAGAAGGTGGCAGTTGTGCGCCTGCAGTTGTTAGATCTTGCCCGCAGCTGGTAGGCAACTCAGGCCGTTGGATTAGCAGCACCCATTGCTTGGGCAGTATTCAGAGAGAGATTCCAGACCAAGTATTTCGATGCCGTGGCTCGGTATGATCTGCAGACCAGGTTCACCAATCTGAAGCAGATGGGCAGGACGGTCGACGGATATGCGACCGAGTTTTCGAGACTCAGTCGGTTTGCTCCCACCTTGGTGGCAACCGAGTATGATAGAGCCCAGCGATTACAGCAGGGGCTTCACCTGGAGATTTTGTTGGCAGTTGAACAGTTTGAGCATCAGACTTTTGATGCAGTCTTGAGAGCAGCCCGGAGGCATGAGTATACCTCCCAGAGGATTGTGGATAGGACCGGAGGCCGGAAGAGATCTCACGGCCAGATGAATCAGTCTTCAGCACCAGCCCCGGTAGCCAGGGCCTTGACTATTGGAGCTTCGAGGCGAGCGGCCTCCGTGACGTCGGTTCAGCATTCAACCCCGACGTACCCTCAGCAGCAGCAGAAGCAGAAGCAGTCTTCCGCAGTGGGATGTTCTCATTGTGGAAAGCCAGGCCATGTAGTGGCAGAATGTCGCAGGGCGCAAGGATTGTGTCTGGCCTGTGGAGCACCAGACCATAGGGTTGGATCCTGCCCGAATAGGGGTGGTTCATCATCATCCAACCTTTCTAGCTCTTCGGTGAGAGGACCAGCACCGGTCCAGCAGCAGCAGCAGCAGAACCCCCAGCAGCATGCACAAGCCCAAGCCTTGAGTCAGAGCAGGCAGCAAGGATTTCAGCAGAGGGGACCAGCGCCCCGAGGGCATGGTCATGCTATGGTGATGACCGCAGAGGAAGGATTGGCACCAGGAGAGGTAGTGGCAGGTACTATTCTCGTCAACTCCTTTCCAGCTTCCGCTTTATTTGATTCTGGTGTATCGCATTCTTTTATGTCTGCACGATTCACGACACGGGTAGGATTGGAGCCTGAGTCATTATCAGTAAGGCTCAATATATTTACTGGTAACGGACTTGTGGGAGTAGATAGAGTGTTTTCCTCGTGTCGGATCGTAGTTAGCGGTAGAGAATTCCCTGCTAGATTGATAGAGTTCCCGATGGCCGATTATAATGTGGTCTTAGGGATGGATTGGTCGAGAAACCAGTATGCTAGAATAGACTGCCATATCGGCAGGGTTATTTTTAGCATTCCAGGCGAGCCAGAGTTTTCCTTTTCTCGAGGTGAAGTTGAGCCTTCTCCTCCGATATTGCGGATGGCAGTAGCAGCAGTGCAGTTGCCCAGGATAGTGGATGAGTTCCCAGATGTTTTTCCAGAATAACTTCCGGGTATGCCTCCGAAGCGGGATATCGAGTTCACTATAGACTTGATTCCCGGGACAGCCCCAGTGTCAGAGAGAGTCTACAGGATGGCGCCGTCAGAATTGGAAATCTTGTACAAGATGATTGAAGAACTTCGAGCCAAGGGATTCATTCGTGCTAGTGGATCGCCTTGGGGAGCCCCGATGCTTCTTGTGAAAAAGAAGGATGGTATGTCCAGGTTATGTGTTGATTATCGTACCTTGAACTCCGTGACAATCAAGAACAGATACCCTCTTCCGAGGATAGATGACTTGTTTGATCAACTTAAAGGGGCTTCGGTATTCTCGAAGATTAATTTGCGCACAGGTTACCATCAGATCAGAGTCAGAGAGCAGGACATCCCGAAGACAGCTTTTAGATCGAGATATGGGCATTGGGAGTTCCTTGTTATGCCTTTTGGAGCAACCAATGTGCCGGCAGTATTCATGGACCTCATGAATCGTATCTTCATGCTTTATTTGGATCAGTTCATGATCGTGTTCCTAGATGACATCCTGGTCTACAGCAAGAGTGAGGTGGAGCATGAGCAGCATCTCCGTGTGGTTCTTCAGATTCTTAGGGAGCACCAGTTATATGCCAAGTTCAGTAAATGCGAGTTCTGGCTCGATCGCATTTCGTACTTGGGTCATATTATCACCAGAGGAGGAGTAGAAGTGGATCCCCAGAAGATTGTGGCTATTGAGTCATGGCCAGTGCCCAGCACAGTCGCAGAAGTTCGCAGTTTTCTTAGATTGGCCGGCTATTACCGACGGTTTGTATCAAATTTTGCTCGGATATCAGCGCCATTGACGCAGTTAACCCGCAAGGATGCACAGTTTGCTTGGACAGCAGAGTGCCAGAGTTCTTTTGAGCAGTTGAAGCGAGGCCTGATAACAGCTCCTATTCTCACGCTTCCAGATGGAACCGGAGGATTCTCAGTGTATTATGATGCTTCAGGCAGAGGCTTAGGATGTGTTCTGATGCAGCATGGGAAGGTAATAGCTTATGCGTCACGACAACTTCGTGATCATGAAAGAAATTACCCAACCCATGACTTGGAGCTGGCAGCAGTGGTGTTTGCACTTAAGTTGTGGAGGCACTACTTGTATGGGGACATGGTGGAGATTTTCACCAATCACAAGAGCCTGAAGTATGTTTTCACCCAGAAGGATCTAAACATGCGTCAGAGAAGATGGCTGGAGCTTCTTGTGGATTATGATGTCAACCTGCAGTATCATCCTGGGAAGGCCAATGTTGTTGCAGATGCTTTGAGCAGGAGAGCCGGAGTTTATTTCCTAACAGCGCAGCCAGAGCTGTTAGCAGATCTTCAGAAGATGGGTATAGAGGTTGTTCTCCCTTCCTGTGTAGCATTGATGGCCAGCATGCAAGTTCAGTCTACTATAGTCGAGAGGATCCGGATGGCGCAGTCAGCAGATTCCAAGCTTCAGTGACTCAGAGCAGAGTGCGAGGCAGGTCAAAGACCAGAGCTATGCATTCATGAGGACGGTATACTTCGACATGGGAAGCGTCTTTGTGTACCCAGTGGAGATATCAGGCAGGAGATCATGTCAGAGGCGCACAGTTCTCAGTATTCCATCCATCCTGGCAGTACGAAGATGTACCGAGATATCCGTCAGCACTTCTGGTGGAATGGCATGAAGCGGGAGATAGCTCGGTTTGTCTCTCGGTGTTTGGTTTGTCAACAAGTTAAAGCTGAACATCAGAGACCGGCTGGACTTCTTCAGCCCTTACCGATTCTAGAATGGAAGTGGGAGCATGTGACCATGGATTTTGTGACTGGATTACCTAGATCCCCAGCTGGCAGAGATGCTATCTGGGTTATAGTTGATCGGCTCACGAAGGTGGCTCACTTTCTTCCATTCAGAGTTGGTCAGTCGACGGCTCAGCTAGCGGAGATGTACCTCAGACAGATTGTCAGGTTGTACGGTGTGCCAGTCAGTATTACCTCGGACCGAGATTCTAGATTTACGTCGCACTTTTGGCGTAGCTTGCAAGAGAGTTTGGGGACTCGCCTCCAGTTCAGTTCAGCTTATCACCCGCAGACAGATGGTCAGTCGGAGCGCACGATCCAGACTCTTGAAGATATGTTGCGATCATGCACACTCGACTTCGGTGGTTCATGGGAAGATCACTTGCACCTGGTAGAATTCTCGTACAACAACAGTTTCCAGGCCAGTATCCAGATGGCACCGTTGGAGGCACTATATGGTAGGAAGTGCAGATCCCCGTTAGCCTGGGATGATATTGGAGAAAGGCAGATGCTCGGTCCAGAAATGATTGCTCAGACAGTTGAAGTGGTCAGGAGAGTCAGAGATCATCTTCGAGTTGCCCAAGATCGCCAGCATCATTGGGCCGATTCTCATCGGAGCCCTCTCGAGTTTTCGGTCGGCGATCATTTATTCCTGAGGATTTCGCCTAACCGTGGCGTCATTCGTTTCGGCGTGCGGGAAAAGCTTAGTCCTAGGTATATAGGGCCATTTGACATTCTGGAGCGAGTACAAGATGTATCCTATCGTCTCGCTCTTCCGCCATCGCTAAACGAGGTGCATGACGTGTTCCATGTATCCCAGTTACGACGGTATATCCCAGACCCGAGCCACATCCTGGATCATTCGAAATTGGTTGTTAGTACCAACCTTTCGTATGAGGAGAGGCCCGTGTCTATACTGGACCGGAGAGAGAAGATCCTCAAGAACAAGACTATCAAATTAGTTTGAGTTGCTTGGGGTCATCACTCTTTGGGGGAGTTAACGTGGGAGCGGAAGGATGATATCCGATCGCGATATCCCGACTTGTTTGACTCGTGAGGTATAATGTCTTTCTTATGACTCATGACTTCGATTCCTTGCTTGAATGAGTGATTGTCTGCCTAGTTATAGCTTGTATGTGATTAATGTAGCTTGTCATTGCTCCTTTAGCCTCTTGAATAAATTCCGAGGACGGAATTCTTTTAAGGTGGGTAGAGTTGTAATGCTTGTGGTTCGTATCACGTATTCTTGGAATACGTGTACGTATTTTATTGTATAATTTCCTGGCTTGGCATTTCCTTCTTGGCTTGGTCTATTCCTGGTTCGGGTTGGTTGGTTCGGCCTGGCTTGGTTTTGCTCGGGTTCATGATGAACCCTTGGATAAACCTCCTACCTACCACCACCATTTGTATTTATTGCCCTTTCTTCTTTCTCTCTCTTCATTACTCATCTTCTTCTTCCCCATTACTTCTTACCTACCAGAGAGAGAAGAGAGAGGTCTAGGCAAGTGCAACTTGCTTCATGGAGGAACTCTAATTTTATTGCTTCATTCTCTTCCTTACAGCATTTTAACTAACTTTAGAACTTGGCATTTTCACTTTCCATGGCTAGATTCTTCTAGATCTAAGTTTACTTTATTTTCGGATTTCTTGGGTTTTGATCTAGTTAACATTGTTATTTTTTAAGTTTTGATGATTCCATGTTGTAGAGAATCTCGTTCTACCCCATTTTGACCTGTGGAAGTTCGGATTTAGGCTCCGGATGATGGAGTTAAGGAGCTTGAGGACTTGGCTCTCATGGTGTTCTTCTTCTCTGAAATTTTGGAGAAGATGAACAGTGCTTGACTTGACCGCACGAGTATTCATGCGGCAAGTGTTCTCTTCAGCCGCATGGCTGGAAGTACTTGAGCCGCATGAGGGCCGAACTCATCTGGCCGCATAACTAGCTCAATTACCAGCCGCATAAGTTCTGAACTCTGCAGCCGCATGCGCCATTCCCGCTGGCCGCATGAGACTTGCTTGACCCAGCCGCATGAGGACTTCACCCTGAGCCGCATGAACTCAACACTCGCGAGCCGCATATGCACACTTGCTCCCAGCCGCATAGGCATTGCTCCCCGCAGCCGTATGAGTACTCTTCCCTTCTGAGCCGCATATGGTTCCCTTCCCCCATAGCCGCATGGGTTGCTTCTTCTCGAGCCGCCTGGAACCACACTCCCCCCCCGGCCGCATGTACCTGAGTGGCCAGCTAGCCGCATAAGACCCATTCTTCCAGCCGCATGAGTTTCTTATCTTTCTGACCGCATGCGCTCTCCTAATTGGGCCGTATGAGTCTACGCTTTCCTGACCGCGTATGACTTAGCCGCATGGCTCTTCTATAGCCCTGAGCATGACATGACCTGTATAATAACATGGACACTGTGGGCGATTGTGCTTGTACAAATAATCCAGTCCTGTCTTGCATCATGTCTAGGAGGGGACTCCTGAGTACCACGGTCAGGAGTACCTACTAAAATGGACTAAGGCTAATAACTAGATTAATACAGTAGTCATGAAGAGATCTCCCAGCTACAGGCAATTCCGTTACCTGGGCGCGCCTGGGATCTGTAGCATGTCGTCGAGTAGGGCACATTTTCAGCACACTGTCATGTGTTGCACCTTTCAAGCTACTTAAGGGTACATGCGTTTCCTGGACGATGTACCCACCTGAATTCAACCCCTAATTTTGACCTGGATAACCTGGATGGTCTGCAGGGCTTGTGGCTTTGGAGTAATCTCACTGCATCTTGTTAGTAATTAGGCCTGTGATAACCCTAGTTAATTAAGGTATTAAGCCGTAATTCTTGCTTGGCCGTGATATGATTGAATGGAGTCTAACCTGTCTAGCCTTGTCCTGATCCTGTTCCAGACTACTGCATGACCAGAATACTTGTATTTATTATACCGATAAATGGTGATAATTCCAAGTTCTGTTCAGACGAAGGGTTACAACCCCGGTCCTTGTTTGGTTTACGGGTTGTAACCTGGTTATCTGAATAGTTCTATGGTTATCTCGTCGTATATCATCCTGATGTGTTTTCTTTATTTCCAGTTCTTACTTTTATTTATATCGTGTGCTGATTGCTGGTTTTAGTTCCTAAGTGAAGCTTCCTTTGTGGCACTTGCTCTTTCAGGGATCTGACCCAGCTGGTTTTGTATGGCCAGATTTCGGAGCAGCTCCAGAGGATCCACCGCTTTTTCAGTCCGATGGTGAACACCAGACGTAACCCGGGCAATGAGTGGGTTTATTTTTGCTCTCCCACTTTATTGTAAAAATATTCTTTTGAGGCGTTTAGCCGACGAGCACCTGTTTAGCTCGATTGTATTTACTTACTGTCTGCCTACGGGCTGTAACATGATTGACAGATCCTAGGGTTGATCATGTATGACTAAACTCTTGCTAGTCCTCACATTTTGTAACGACTAGCTTCATGATCAGCTGAATATGTAATATTTGGGACGCCTTATTTTTGTATATTTAATGATCATACATCTTGTAACATTTACTTACTTGCTTGTGATTGAGACACTAGGCTTGTTCATGACCATAGGAGACTGTTGGCTAGTAGTAAACCCTCATGTATCTAGACAGCCGTGACCGTATAGCGAGATGGAATCCATTTCAATATACGTAGCTGGCTATGTCTGCCCCCGCTCTCCAGTATTCTGGTTCTGGGGCGTGACAAGAAGTACCCCGATCGACAGCACCGTCCTCTGGCGTTCGCATTCATGATGTGACCGTACGAGGGCCAGCACCACCAGCCAGACAGGAATAGCAGCAGAGGAAGAATCAGCAGCCACCCGCGGGTTGCACTTATTGTGGAAAGGCAGGGCACACTAAGAATATATGTCGGGCATTTAATGGGTTATGCTTGGTATGTGGGAGTCCGGATCATCGGGTTTCCACTTGCCCCATGAGTTCGAGGCCAGGAGGGCCAGTGCAACCATTTTCTGCCCTGCCAGCACCAGGGGCAGGCCAGTATCGAGGGCCAGCGGTGGCAGTAAAACCGTTGGCTCAACGCCCGTTATTAACACAAGCTCAGATGTTTCGACAGCAGGGACCGCCGATATAGCAGCAACACCAGAGACCACCCCAGCATCATCGAGGCAAGGGCCAGTAGCAACACCGGGCAGGGCCGCAGCAGGGAAATCAACATAGAGGCCAAGGGCAGGCGTTCAATCTATCCTTGGAGGAGGCATTGGCATCGGGGAACGTTGTGGCAGGTAACGTTCTCGTCTTCTCATATTCCGCAGTAGCATTGTTTGATTTGGGAGTGTCACATTCATTTGTATCTACACGATTTGCAACACGACTAGGAATGGAATTTGATACATTGCCAGAAAGGTTGAATATACTCACTGGTAATGGGCTTGTAGGAGTTAGTAGGATTATTCCAGCATGTAGAGTCGCAGTGTGCGGGCGTTCCTTACCTGCTAGGTTGATAGAATTTCCTATAGGAAATTTTGATGTTATCTTGGGCATGGACTGGCTGAAAGACAGTCATGCTACAATAGATTGCCATAGAGGGAGCGTATCTTTGATATTCCAGGCATGGGACAGTTTGCTTTGGTCAGGCCGGGAACAGAACAGTTGGCAGGCGGAGTCGTAGCAGCATTGGAAGGAGTTCAAGTCCCGAGGGTAGTGGAAGAGTTTTTTAATGTATTTCGGAAGAACTACTAGGTTTACCACCGAAGAGAGATGTCGAGTTCAGTATATAATTGGTGCCAGGGACCGAACCGGTATCGAATCGAGTTTACAGAATACTAGATTCAGAGCAGGCCAAGGTGTACCAGCATATAGAAGAATTAAAGGCGAAGAAGTTCATCTGGGACAGTGAATCACCATGGGGAGCACCAGTGGTACTTGTAGGAAAGATGGATGGGTCATCCTGATTGTGCATTGACTATAGAAAGCTCAATGCGGAAACAGTAAAGAACAAGTACCCACTACCGAGGATCGACAACTTGTTTGATCAGTTGAGCAGAGCCAGAGTATTTTCCAAGATAGATCTTGTCTGGATATCACCAAGTTAGAGTTCGAGAAGAGGATATTCCCAAGACAGCATTCAGGTCGAAGTACGGGCATTACGAATTTTTAGTTATGCCGTTTGGATTGACCAATGCTCCAGCAATATTTATGGATTTGATGAACCATATTTTTAAGCCATACTTGGATCAATTTGTCGTTGTGTTCCTCGACGACATTCTCGTTTACTCAGCCAGCGAAGAAGAGCATGAAGGTCACCTCAGGAAGTATTACAAGTTTTGAGAGAAAACCAGTTGTACGCCAAGCTCAGTAAATATGAGTTTTGGTCGGATCGAATTTTATTCCTGGGGCATATCATATCAGGGGCCGGAGTATCAGTGGATCCTAAGAAAGTGGAGGCCGTAGAAGGTTGGCCAGTACCTAAGACAGTAGCAGATGTGCAAAGTTTCTTGGGATTGGCAGGATATTACCGAAGGTTCGTGTCAGATTTTGCAAGAATTTCAGCACCCATGACCCGTTTGACACGCAAGGATGTGCCATTTGTCTGATCGACAGAGTGTCAGGCATCCTTTGAGAGTTTGAAGCAGAAATTGATCTCGGCACCTATACTTACATTGCCCGTTGGACCCGGAGGTTTTACTGTATATTGTTATGCGTCAGGTAAGGGACTTGGATGTGTCCTCATGCAACATGGAAAGGTGATAGCGTATGCATCTAGACAACTTCGGGACCACGAGAAGAATTATTCGACTCATGATTTGGAGTTGGCGGCCGTAGTATTTTTCTTGAAGCTTTGGAGGCATTACCTGTACGGCGATCGAGTAGATATTTTCACCGACCACAAGAGCTTAAAGTATATTTTTACTCAGAAGGAGCTGAATATGAGACAGAGGAGATGGTTGGAATTGATCAAGGATTACGAGGTAGAGCTTCAGTATCACCCAGGCAAGGCTAATATAGTAGCAGATGCCCTCAGTAGAAGGGGCAGTGCATTCATGTTGACATCACAGAAGCAGATTTTAGAGGATCTTCGAGAGATGGGCATTGAGGTTATACTTCCTGGAGATGTAGGGATCTTGGCTAGTCTACAAGTTCAATCTGACTTGGTAGACAAGATCAAGGCAGCTCAGACACAGGACCCAAGGATTCAGAAGCTCAGGACAGAATGTGAGTCAGGACTCCGAAAGGAGATGATAATTCATGAGGATGGAACACTTAGGTATGGATCACGTCTATGTGTGCCTAGTGGAGATATCAGACATGAGGTTATGGCAGAGGCCTATAGTTCTCAGTATTCTATTCACCCGGGAGGTACCAAAATATACAAGGATATTAAACATCATTTCTGGTGGAACAGAATGAAGAGGGAGATAGCTAGATTCGTCTCCTGTTGCTTGATATGTCAGCAAGTGAAGGCAGAGCAGCAGAGGCCATCAGGATTATTACAACCACTTTCTATCCCGGAATGGAAGTGGAAGCACATCACAATAGACTTTGTGACTGGATTACCGAGGTCACCTAGTAGTAAGGATGCCATCTGGGTTATAGTGGATCGACTTACAAAGGTAGCATATTTTTTTCCCTTCAGAGTAGGGCAGACTACATAAAAGCTAGCAGAGATGTACATACAGCAGGTCGTCAGGCAACATGGAGTTCCTGTCAGTATTATGTCGGATAGAGATACCCGTTTTACGTCGTATTTTTGGAAGAGTTTACATCAGAGCCTAGGTACCAAGTTAAGATTCAATACGGCTTACCACCCGCAGACGGACGAACAATCAGAAAGAATCATTCAGACCTTAGAAGATATGTTACGAGCCTGCACTTTAGATTTTGGAGGATCCTGGGAGTCACCTGCACCTAGTAGAATTTTTATATAATAATAACTACCAGGCCAGTATTCAAATGGCTCCGTTCGAGGCACTGTACGGTAAGAAGTGTAGATTGCCGTTGGCATGGGATGATATTGGGGAAAGGAAGATGTTGGGACCAGAGATGATTGTCCAGACAGTTGAAGTTGTTAAGGGAATTAGAGAGCGACTTCGAGTTGCACAGGATCGACATCGTCATTGGGCAGACCAGCATCGCAGGTCGTTGGAATTTTCTGTTGGGAACCACGTGTTCTTGCGGATTTCGCCTACCGGAGGATTCATTAGATTTGGTGTTCGCGGGAAGTTTGGCCCATTCGTTATCCTTGATAGGGTAGGCGATGTTGCTTATCGTTTATCCCTTCTGCCTTCGTTAAGAGAGGTGCATGATGTATTTTACGTATCTAAGTTACGTAGGTATGTATCAGACCCAAGTCATATCCTCGATCATTCTGAGCTGGTTGTGGGTACCAACCTGTCTTATGAGGAGCAGCCTGTGTCCATTTTGGACCGAAGGTAGAAGATACTCAAGAACCGAACATTAACCTTGTTCGTGTTGATTGGGGCCATCACTCCTTAGGAGAGTCAATGTGGGAGCGGGAGGATGATATCCGATCGCGGTACCCGCACTTGTTTGACTCACAAGGTATATTTTATTTCCATATGCCTTGATTGTCTTGATTCCACATGCATATTCCCATATGATTAGTAGCTAGGTTTTATGGATTGATAGTATAGTTGCAGATTAGTGGCTGATTGGTATCATAGGATGATTGATTGTTTGCTGTATTGCTTGTGCCTGGCCCTGATATTTCTAACCTGCTTGGATTTGAAATTCCGAGGACGGAATTTATCTAAGGTGGGTAGAGATGTCACTTCCCGTTCCCAGAATGCGTATTTTTATACGTATATCGCTTGCCCGTATTTATTCAGGATTTATCATGCATTTATTTAGTAATTAATTCCTTTTATTTCATGCTGATTATTTTTCTGTATTTTATTTTCTGCTTTTCCTTGGCTCTTGGTTCATTTCGGTTCATGGTAAACCAACTTGGTTCGGTTTGGTTCAACATGGAAAGGAATGTGTCACTCCCCGTTCCCAGTATACGTATTTTCAATACATGTACTACTTAAATGTATTTATTTAATATTTATCATGTATTATTTCGTATTTAAATCTCTTTAAATTCATGTTAATTAAATTCTTGCAATTAATTTTCTGTATTTTACTTCCTGCTTTTATTCTCTGCTTTAGCTTACTTTAGGTTTGGCCTAGGTTGGTTTTTTTTCGGGTTATGGTGGTTCATCATGAACCGAACCCACCTACCACCACCCTTCCCATTTAAAGCCCCCAACTCTTTCTCTCTCTTCATTACTCTCCTTTACCATTACTCTTCTTCTTCTTTCTCATTACTCTCTCCACCTACCAAACCCATAGACAAGTACATCTTGCTTCTTCATGAGGACCCATTTTTATGGTTCCATTCTCTTCCCCTTGTGATTCTAAGAGAGTTTAGAACTTGGCATTTTTTGTTTTGAAGTTTTATTTTTAGTAGATCTAGAAATTAGTTATTTTTGGATTTTGGTGATTTTGATCTATCAAACTTCTTTGTTTTCAAGTTTTTATGGTTCCATGTTGTAGAGAATTTATTTTACCCAATTTTGACCTTTAAAAAGTTGGATTTGGACTTATTTTGACCAAGTTATGAACTTTTGAAGCTTTGGGTTCAACCATGGAGTTCTTGCTGATTGGAGAAGACAGTGAGCAGTGTACGCGAGCTTTTTAGCTTGCGCCACTGAGCTGTGCGCGCTCTTTAGCGCAGCGCAGTCTGACTTGCATACGCTGCCTTTTGGAGGCGTATGACTTGCATACGCTGCCTTGATGAGGAGTCGTATGGAGTACATACGCTGCCTTGAAGAGGAGTCGTATGGAGTCCATACGCTAGCTGACTTGAGCGTAGCCTGACCTGAGCGTACGCTGACCTGAGCGTACACTGACTTGAGCGTAGCTTGACTTGAGCGTAGCTTGACTTGAGCGTAGCTTGACCTGAGCGTACGCTGACTTGAGCGTAGCTTGACTTGAGCGTAGCTTGACCTGAGCGTACGCTGACTTGAGCGTAGCCTGACCTGAGCGTAGCCTGGCTTGAGCGTAGCCTGACTTGAGCACAGCCTGTGTATATTGATATTTTATTATACATTTAACGTCCATTTTATATTCTTACGCCTTTTTGCATAAACTTGATATAATCATGATATGCTAATATTTCTGTTAAATATAGATTATTACGTGGAATGTACCATGTGTCGTGAATTGAGTTATAGATACCCGATGACTAAAATTAAATCCTGAGAGTTGTAGACTCGACCCCACTGAATATTAGTTGACTTTCATGCTTTGTCACCATTGATAATGATTGTGACCTTGACTAATAATTGATCATGCGTTCCTAGTTGGAACTAAGAGACTGGCTAGTCGTCTTATTAAATTGAATGAATGAGACACGTTCATATTAATTATGAACTATTGAAATCGACTGGCTAATCCCGAATATTGGCATACAGGCGCGTGCAGGCTTCAATTCATTTATTATTTATTTATCTTACCAAAGAAGCATGTATACTTTATGGTCAAGGCATGATTACTCCGTGGTTAGTTTTGATTGTTGCATTACGCTATGTAAGACCTACAACCTGACCGTACTGGTATCATTGTAGAGTTGTGCATTTTATACCCCGTACGAAAGTACTCATTCTGAATGACCATGATCCACGGTATGGTACTTCACTCAACGTAGAGACTATTAAGTTAAATAAAATAATGATTACATGGAGAGAATGGATTTCCGAGTTCTTACATGGCAGCCCTCTTGGGACTAGTAGTGCCCGACAGGCCGGTTGGTCCCCACAGATGCTGCAAATCTGCCACACGGGCAGGGAGCGGTATCTGGTTATATTACCTATGAATATTGTATATTAATGACGGGCGTCCCGCTGGGACTCGTCTAATTCATGAATGGCGCAATTGATTGACTGGGTAAACTAGCCTTGCTTGTGCATAGTAAGAACTGAGAAATCCTTTATTGCATAATTCCAGGATAACTTGGGACTCACAATAGCAAGCCGTAGTAGTTGCCTGCCGTTTAAATTAATTTGTTTGTGTACTGTACCTACTCTGTTACTTAACTGAGATGATCAGAATGTTAGGACATGACGGGCCAACTTCTGTCCTTGTTTGTTTGGAAGGTTGGTTCGAAGTGTCGTGATGTTGTGTGAGTCCTAGTATATAGCAGAGATCTATTATCATATTCTCTTATTACTGGCTTCATTCCTCATATCGTGCTTCCTTGTGGTACTTGCTATTAGAGGTCTAATCTCTCTGGTTTTGCATGGCCAGATTTAGAGCCATTCCCCGAGGATCCAGCTTACTTCTACCTCCAAGATGGTCAACACTAGAGGGATGATCGCAGGAGGACTCGAGTGGGTTTCTTACTTCTCTACCCATTTTGTTATCTACTTTATACCTTGCCGTTTGGCACCGACATGTTAGTCGGATTGTCTTGTACCTACTTTTGCATAATTGTAGCTAAGTCAGGCTGCAGCTGCTAACAATTGTGTATACTTACTACATCATTTGGCTGTATTTTGTAAAGCCAGATATCAAGAACATTTTGACTGAACGTTTGGGACGCCTTACTGCTTTATCTCACATGTTCTCTATTTCTGTTTCTTGTTTGAATGATTGAGACAATAGAAGTAAAGTGACCATAGGGAGACTTTCATGTAGTATGTACCCCCCTCGTCTTGTAGATAGCGTTGATCGTATTATACGGTATTCATCTACCCGTAATACGTAGCTGGCTGAGTCATTCCCCCGCTCTCCAGTATTCTGGTTCTGGGGCGTGACATGGTTTTAGTGGTGGCCCATGCAGGCCTGATTTCAGACTTGTGGGGTGTTTAATAGGATGTCTCAATCACACATGTTTTCCCTTGATCTCATGATTCGTTACTCTCAACTCTAGCTTGACATTCCAGTATTCTTTGACTTCATTGATCTTTCATGTCCGGTCGTTTGATTGTTCTCTTGTCCCTTTTCTTAGGGGCACTTCGTCCGCATCTGTCAGAGCTGGATAGCAACAACATGGACAGCAACATGGACAACCTGACCGGGATGGTCAGCAACAAGAGCCGGTACTAACTCAGAAGACTACCCAGGAAGAAGTAATAGTGGAAGCAGCAGCTGGACCACAGTATCCGGATGTTCCACCACCACCAACAGTTCCACCTACCCCTGCGGAGATGGACACACCGGCTCTTCTGAAGATCATGAGAGGGATGATGGCCACTCAGCAACACCAGATGTTAGCCCAGCAGCGCATGCACGCTCAGTTGCAAGAGCAGAATGTACTACTCAACCAAGGATTGCAGACAGCTTTGGAAAGAGGGGCAAGGCCGGATTCTGGTGCATCAACCAGATTTTGCAAGTTCAACCCTCGCCGTTTTGAACGAACGGAGGATGCCATTTCAGCAGATGCATGGCTTAAGGATATTGAGGCTATTTTGATGGCGGCTAAGGTACCGGCAGAAGAACGTGTGGATCAGATGAAGTTGTTACTTCAGGATCTCGCACGTGATTGGTGGATATCAGAGAAAGTAGGTATCAGACGTCCCGTTGCTTGGGATGATTTCACAGCAAGATTTAAGACGAAGTACTATGGAGTTGTGGTGCAGTTTGAGCTGCAACAGAAATTTATCAACCTCAAACAGGCCGGCAAGACGGTAGATGCTTATGCAGCAGAATTCTGCAGATTGAGTAGGTTTGCCCCAGAGATGGTAGTGACGGAGCGCCAGAGGGCTATGAGGTTTCAGCAAGGGTTTCATCTTGAGCTCTTGCAATTGATAGAGGGGCACAATTACCAGACTTTTGATGAGATATTGACGGCAACCCGAAGGCATGAGATCACCATTCAGAGGATCACAGTAAGGACTGGAGGTCAGAAGAGTCAGATTGAAGGAAGAGGGGGAGCAGCGCCCCGAACAACAGCTCCATCCCTTGGCATTCGCATTCACGATGTGGTAATGCGAGGGCCAGCACCACCACCCAGGCAGCAGCAGCAACAGAAGAAGAACCAGCAACCCCCAGCGGGCTGTACTTATTGCGGGAAGATGGGACACACTAGAGATGTGTGTCGGGCATTAAACGGACTGTGTTTGATATATGGAAATCCAGATCATCGGGTTACCACATGTCCCATGAATTCGAGGTCAGGAGGACCAGGGCAACAGTTTCCTGTTCTGCCAGCACCAGGGGCAGGACAGTATCGAGGACCAGCAGTGGCAGTGAGACCATTGGCCCAGCGTCCGTTAATGCTGCAGGCTCAGATATTTTGACAGCAGGGACCGCCGATACAGCAACACCAGCATAGACCACCCCAGCATCATCAAGGCAGGGGCCAGCAGCAGCACCAGGCTAGGCCACAACATGGGAACCAGCAAGGAGGTCGAGGGCAGGCATTCATACTGCCCTTGGAGGAGGCATTAGCATCGGGAGATGTTGTGGCAGGTAACATTCTCGTCGCCTCATATTCCGCAGTAGCATTGTTTGATTCGGGAGCATCACACTCATTTATATCTGCACAAGTTGTGACACGGCTAGGAATGGAGTTCGAGGCATTACCATGGAGGTTAAATATACTCACTGGCAATGGGCTCGTAGGAGTTAGTAGAGTTATTATAGCGTGTAGTGTTGTAGTTTGCGGGCATTCATTACCCGCCCGGTTGATAGAATTTCCTGTTGAAAATTTTGACGTTATCTTAGGCATGGACTGGCTGAAAGACAGTCATACGACACTAGATTGTCGTAGTGGGAGTGTATCTTTTGATATTCCAGGCATGAAGAGGTTCACCTTAGTCAGGTCAGAGGCAACTCAGCAAGAGCAGGGAGTAGTAACAGCAATGAAAGAAGTTCAAGTTCCGAAGGTAGTTGAAGAATTTTTAGACGTGTTTCCCGAAGAACTTTCAGGTCTACCACCGGTTAGAGATATTGAGTTCAACATAGAATTGGCACCTGGAACTAAACCAATATCAGATCGGGTTTACAGAATGGCGGATTCGGAGCAGGCCAAGGTGTATCAGCACATAGAGGAATTAAAGGAGAAGAAGTTTATCCAAGCTAGCATATCACCATGGGCAGCACCAGTGGTACTTGTGGGAAAGAAGAATGGATCATCCAGATTATGCATCGATTACAGGAAGCTTAACGCGACGACAGTAAAGAACAAGTACCCACTACCAATGATCGACGACTTGTTTGATCAGTTGAGCGGGGCTAGAGTTTTCTCCAAGATAGATCTTCGTTCAGGGTACCATCAAGTGAGGGTTCGAAAGGAAGACATTCCCAAGACAGCATTCAGGTCGAAGTATGGACATTATGAATTCGTAGTAATGCCGTTTGGTTTGACCAATGCTCCAGCTATATTCATGGATTTGATGAACCGCATCTTTATGCCATATTTAGATCAGTTTGTCGTGGTGTTTCTCGACGACATTCTCATATATTCTGCTAGTGAAGAGGAGCATGAAGACTACCTCAGGAAAGTGTTGCAGGTTTTGAGAGAGAACCAGTTGTATGCCAAGCTCAGCAAGTGTGAGTTCTGGATGGATCATATTTTATTTCTGGGTCACATCATATCAGGAGCTGGAGTAGCAGTAGATCCCAAGAAGGTAGAAGCAGTAGAGAGTTGGCCAGCACCCAAGACCGTAGCTGATGTACGGAGTTTCTTGGGATTGGCAGGATATTACAGAAGGTTTGTATCAGATTTTGCAAGAATTTCAGCACCCATGACCCGCTTGACACGAAAGGATGTACCATTCGTCTGGTCGGCAGAATGCCAGGCATCATTTGAGAATCTGAAGCAGAAGTTGATATCAAAACCTATCCTTACATTGCCAGTTGGGCCCGAAGGTTTTACGGTATATTGTGATGCGTCAGGTAAAGGACTTGGATGTGTCCTCATACAGCATGGGAAGGTGATAGCGTATGCATCTAGACAACTTCGAGACCATGAGAAGAATTACCCAACTCATGATTTGGAGTTGGCGGCAGTAGTATTTACTTTGAAGCTATGGAGACATTATTTATATGGTGACCGAGTGGACATGTACACAGACCATAAAAGTCTGAAGTACATCTTTACTCAGAAGGAGCTGAACATGAGGCAGAGAAGATGGTTAGAGCTGATCAAGGATTATGACGTGGAGCTTCAGTATCATCCAGGCAAGGCTAATATGGTAGCAGACGCTCTTAGCAGAAGAGGCGACGCATTTATGTTGAAAACGTAGAAGCACATCTTAGAAGACCTTCAGGAGATGGGCATCGAAGTTATACTTCCTAACGATATAGGAATTCTGACGAGTCTACAAGTTCAATCTGACTTGGTAGGCAGGATCAAGGCAGCTCAGGCACAGGACCCAAGGATTCAGAAGCTTAGGGAAGAATGTGAGTCAGGACTCAGAAAAGAGATGCAAATCCACGAAGATGGTACGCTTAGGTTTGGATCACGTCTATGTGTACCTAGTAGAGATATCAGACAGGAAGTAATGACAAAAGCTCACAGTTCCCAGTATTCTATACATCCTGGAGGGACCAAGATGTACCAAGATATTAAGCAACACTTCTGGTGGAGCGGGATGAAAAGGGAGATAGCTAGGTTTGTTTCCCGTTGCTTGATATGTCAGCAAGTAAAGGCAGAACAGCAGAGGCCAGCTGGATTACAACCGCTTCCTATCCCGGAATGGAAGTGGGAACACATCACAATGGACTTTGTGACCTGTTTATCGAGATCACTAAGTGGTAAAGATGCTATTTGGGTGATAGTAGATCGGCTTACAAAGGTAGCACACTTTATTCCTTTCAGAGTAGGACAATCTACAGAAAAGTTGGCAGAATTATACATGCAGTAGATAGTCAGGCAACATGGAGTCCCTGTCAGTATTGTGTCAGACAGAGATACCCGTTTCACGTCATATTTCTGGAAGAGCTTACATCATAGTCTGGGCACCAAGTTAAGATTTAGCACGGCTTACCATCCACAGACGGATGGGCAATCAGAAAGGACAATTCAGACTTTAGAAGATATGTTGCGAGCTTGTAC
>JANAVB010043762.1:0-17264 GCA_029216955.1 Iris pallida | reverse complement strand
CATAGATCAATCATGGATGCGTAGCATGGAAATTACACGCAATGTGATCAATACATGTCTATTTTCAACTGGTCCTCCTTAACTTTAATGAGATCAATACTTTAACATAATGAAAACAGAATGAACTGAATTTTCATATATCTGATCAGATAAATATCCAAAATACTTTAATACATAAATGTGTCCAAAACCAAATAGCACCCAAATACATAAAATACAAACTCCCACTGTATTGCCATATTCTTAATTAAGATAACACCTATATGAGTAGTATGCTCATGAAAGACCCTGGATGATAATATTTTGTGAGCGGATCCGCTAACATGGAGTTTGTCCTAATGTGCTATATGAACACTATAACCATTTTGAATTATTTCCTTCACAACTAGAAACTTTATGTCAATATCCTTTGACTTATACAAGTTTCTGTTGTTATTGGAATACAGTACTGCTGATTTATTGTCATACCATAATTTTATGTGGTCTTTCAACACCGTACTGTATGTGCAGCCTTGTGACAATTTTGCAACCATATTCCCTGAATAGATATCCCACAGCATGTTATAAACCTTGCTTTCATGGTGGAAGAAATTATGAGTGCATGTTTGACACTCATCCAAAATATATCTCCATTAGTCAGCATAACCTGATGTGGATCTCCTGTTGTGTTAGCATCCAACAAAATCGGAGTCGGAATACCTTATGATCATCAGAATTATTTCATCTTCTACAAAGAGCATATAATTCTTTGTTCTCTATTAATTACTTAAGTAGTTTGGCTGCTACCCAATGATCCATCCATATTTGCTTAAAATATCTGCCTAACATCTGAATATGTATGCAATATCCTAACGCGTACATACTTGAGCATACATTAGACTTCCTACAACTGGTCATGTATGAAAAATCTATTGTTTTCTTAATTTTAAGGCTAATCTTAGGGTACTTGATTGAGACCGAATTTGTCTCCTGTAACTAGAGGTGTCACCTGGTTTGCATTGAATACTTCAATCAATATACATAACCAGAAAATTATTTCTACTCCCACTGAACTTATGATACACACAATCTTCGACAGTATTTATCTCAAAACCAAACGAGATAATCACTTGGTAAAACTTTAAGTACCTTCGACGAGAATCCTGCTTGAGTCCATGAATAAATTTTGTCAATATGCAAACCATATTATTTGGGTCTTTCGACACAAAGTTTTCTGCATGCACCATAAATTGTTTCGTCGATGTTACCATTGAAAAACATAATTTTGACATCCATTTAATGTAACTCAAGATCAAAATGTGCAATAAGTGTTGTGATTGTTCTAAAAGAGTCTTTCGAAGAAACCGGAGAGAATGTCTCTTTAAAATCAATCCCTTACTTTTGAGTAAAGCCTTTAACTACAAGACGTGCTTTATAACTCTCCACATTACCCTTCGAATCATTCTTGGTTTTAAATATCCATTTACAACCAATGGCTTCACATCTTTTGGTAATGGGACAAGTTCTTAAACTTTATTGTCTTGCATGAACTTATACTCCTTATTTATTGTATCAATCCACTTTGAGAACTGGAACTTTCCATGGCCTGACGAAAGTTGATTAGATCATCTTCCAGTATCCATAGTCTTCCTCACGTTCCTAGAGAAATATGACAATATTATCCGAAATTATATTTCTCCTTTATCTGGTGGACCATCTTAATATTACCGGTTGTTGAGTTTGTTCCTCAGAAATCATCACCTTGTCTTGAATGGGGGTGCCGCTACATTATCTTGTCAAGGTATCTCAACAACAACTTGTAGAGGTAATTCGACATTGTCTTGTTGAGGCTCCGAATTCACTTCTTGATCAATGACAGGTACAAAATCCTGTACATCGTCAAAAGTGATAGTAGGAATCACAATCGATTCCTCCTCAAAGATAATGTCTTTGACTTTATTTCTCTCCCAAACTCAACATCCTCAAAAATATTACACTTCTCGTCTCAAAAAATTTCTTAGTGTGAGACCGTATAATTATTAACCCATTGATCTGTCAGCATAGCCAATAAAGTACCTGTTTACAATTTAACTTTGGTCTGTATTTCCTTTACACATTAATATAGACATTAAAGTCAAAGTCAATAAAATCCAAATCTCATCAGACACAAATCGTTCAACTCTATTTCTAGAGATGTGACCTAATCGCTTATTTCATAATGAGACTAAAAATATTTATTGTTAATTTTGCATTTAGTACCACATGACTCCACTTGCAAGGTTTCATTGTAAGATGCAATAGTTTTAAATGAATATAGGTTATCATAAACATTAAGGGGACCGTTACCAATAATATTTGGATTTAAAGATAGACTAAACTTATTATTTCTAAATGAGCAATGAAAACCAGATTTGTCCATTAAGGAAACTGAAACTGAATTTCGTCTAAAAGACAGTACAATAACAATGTCTATCAAATCCAAATAATAACGGTTCCATATAATAACCTAAAAAATCATATTGCTTCCACTTCTACCGACTTACCATCACCTACATAGATGTATCTTTCACCATCAATTGGCTTTCGGTAGTTGAGACAACCTTATCTAGAACACTAATGTGGGTAGTCGCACCAGAATCTAATCACCATGAGTTTCTTGGTACTAAAGCTAAATTAACCTCAGGACAGACCATTTTTAGAAATGTACTTTTCTTTATACGCCATACGTGGTACTTTGTACATTTCTTCTTTATGTGTCCTGGCTTGTCAAAAAAAAAAAAAAATAACCCTTAGTTTTATATTGGTGTTTCTTTTGAGCTGGACCCTTAGCAGCTTCTGTATTTATTTTCTTTTTCGCCCTTAAAATTTATTCTATTAAACATGAAAATTAAATTCTTATTGGCAGATATTGTAGCAACATTAACTGTAAAGAGAACAAAAATAAATAGATAAACATGCTCTAATTAATAACCAAATAGTAAAACGTAGTCAAACAAATTCAAATAATAATGAACCCCATCTCAAGATACCTAGTACATCATTAATATCAAGTCTTTGGACAGTGATATTAACTACAAGTGGTACTCTTGGTGTAATGATCAAACGTTGACAATAAGTCATGTCAAATAATAAGCCTATCTTTGGATCGGGTTATTATTCGCATGTAAACCTTACAATTGTCACACATTTATCACTACAAGTATGTGTGCAATTCGGCCAAGTATTAACCTTCCTTTGGGCCGACTAATACCCGCATGAATATACACACACAAACATCCAACATCCCTCATAGACTATCTACGCAAGAGAGGTCACTTTGGCGACATCTTGTTTCAATGTGTCTATTTAGAATATTAGACGACTATTGTAAGCTAGTCACAAAAAGGTACTAAAAATTTGAATGTTGACTAAATTTTACAAAAAAATGAATCATGTCCAAAACCTTATGTACATGCATATTTACAAGATTATAACTCAAATATAGTAATCAAAAGCATAAGCATGAATTTTAATTTGCCAAAATTTGAGCATTATCAACATAACAAAATTCATATAATAATCTATTGAAAATATGCATCCAGAGAACAACAATATATAGGACATAATCCAAATACTCCAAAATATATTGCAAATAATTGTGTTGTCCTTTCTATCATGAACAAATAATATATCAAATTTTGATGCCATTAGATCATTCAGCAAAAGAAACCCACCAAATTTTCTCACCAAAAAAAATAATCCATAAAGAAGCAACCCTTTAGGTATATAGCTCATGTACATTCGGTACAAAAATAGGGCCAAAGTGCTCAACCAAGGAGAGCGCTAAAGTAGAATCGACATAATTTTTTTTTCCTGGCTTCATCCTTGGTTTCAAATACTTTTAGCAAATTGACATGCTGACTTCAACATTGGGTTTCATGCGGTAACGGCAAGAGGTCATCCAAAAAATAAATAAATAAATAAATAAAATCCCAATGGAATAATAGAATGGCTATCTAAGTTGTAATTGTTCACAACAGAGAGTATTCTACATGTTTGGCGGTGAACATTAGATAAGACTAAAAGTAAGTCCAAAATAATTAAAATTGTTCACAATAGAAAGTACCATATCTAAATAATTTGTCAACATGTCAACTTTCGGACCCATGAAAAAAAAATAACTATGTCATGCAAATGAGGGTTTTTATTAATTGATCCTATTTTTATTCAAAACCTTCTTCCATAATAGGTTTTCTTCGTTAATAGGTCTTATGCCAAAAAATAGTGTTATGTTGATGGGGATGCTCGTTTTGTTTATAAATGCATCCAGGAATGTTATGCCAACAAGAAAATTCGATCATTAATAATATAACAAAAAATAACAGCTTAGGATTTCATAAATCTCTTTTCTATATTGATGGATCATAAAAATAAATTGATCCAATAATCGTAATCCTAAATAAAATTAGATCAAATGATCTAGGATTTTCATACAACTACAAAAATTGATTCTGAAACTTCGATCTCATAAATCAAACAAGGAGGCTCTGGTACCACTTGTTGGAATTTTATTGTACCATATCGATACATGAGATGAAGAACATAAATTAAATTGATTGCGGAAGCGTACCTGATTCCATTGTCTTTGCTTGACGGATCTTGAAGCAGACGTTTTTCTTTGTGGGATTTGATCTTCCAACCCGCTACGGCCCTTAATAACAAAGATTAAATCTTTGTTCCTCTCTTTGTTGATGGGGATACAGAAGAGAATAGAAACCCTCTCTTTGGTGGCTGTATGAGTTGGGGACCATAACCCTAATGAATACACACATATATAGATATGTGTGTTGTGATATTTCTAATTTGGCCCCTCATCAAATTAGAATTATCTCCGGTATCTACACATTAATTCCATGACAATTATACCCTTAAGCCAATTTTCAAATAGATCACTTTAATTTGGCTTAATTATTTAGATAGCCCAAACACAATTAATTTTACATGTGTGGCCCCTTAATTATTGAATAATTCCAACATTGAACACACATGTTAGTATGATCGAAAAAATAGGCCATAACGAAATAAATGGTTAGTACGACTAATCATCACTTTCTTTACTTCACTGTATTTTTTTAATATAAGCTGTCTTCGGTCCTAACCACCACTAAAAAATATGACTGGCCATCCAATTGTCAACAATAACAAGAGTACATCAATAATTAAACACAAGAAGCAACTATTATTTATCGTCCCAACAAGCTAGAAAAGTGATAAAATGGTTCCCTAAAAATACTTCTTGTGACACATATACGATACTTCACCATCAAATGCAAACTCTACTGACGACATACAAGCATACTTATAGAAGCTTAAATTATCCTAAAACACTGACAAAAGGAAATTATCATCTAACCTCGATGTCAAGTAAGCACCGACTAGCTAATCATTTAATGAGATAATAACATAGATACAAACATTCGACAAACTACTACATCAACTTATGCTGACAATTCAAAATATCCAATATCCCACTCAAGCCATCCATCAACTTTATTCTTCAAATGCTCGAAAAACCTTATAATAAGATTATCGCTTCTCCCACAATAAAACCAACACTAAGAATGAGTTCGCAATTCCTTACCATGATTGCTTTTGCTAAATTACAACTTGATACCCTCAACTATTCAAGTTTTTCAATTTGATATCTTGAACTTTGATAGATATCAACTTAATACCGTAAAACTTAAGGACTAAATTATCCCCGTCCTCCTTGCTCCCACCCTCCCCCCATCGTCTGCACCACCCACGGCACCGCCCACCCACCCTACCGCAGGTGCAACCCAACCCCCAACCCTCGGCAGCTGCAGCTGCAGCCCCTCCCCCCGTGTCGCACCTGTGCGGCGGAGATAGGGGTGGGGTGGTACAACGGGGAGAGGAAGCCTGCGAGGTCGGAGGTGGTGCAGTCGGCTGGTGGGGGTGTCACGCCCCGCTCCCGTAGGAGCGATCGTCCTCACTAAGGCGTGATGTCGTACGAGCCTAGATTGCACTCGTGCCAGGCGGGTTCCATAACGGCCGATTTCAGCGGCTGCGACGGGGTCGTCGCACAGAAGTCCCAAGCAGAGATATTGAATAATAGCAGCAGAATTTAAAGCAAAACACAAGTCATTTCAAAATACTCTTTTATTGATATTGAAACAAAGGTTACAAAGGTTACAATGGGCGCAAGGCCAAGATTATAAGTCTCTCAAGTTCACTCGTCTCATATTATAATTCACTCAGCTCTCTCTCATCTCTCAAATACAAGTCTTGAGCCGGCGGAAGCTTCGGAAGGCGATGTCCATACATTATGTCCCGTATAAGTCTTGACTCCATGCGGCTGCCTGATTCGAATCGCCAAGGAACTCCGTGCCTCGACGCATCCAAGCGAGCCCCGCGCCACGAGCTTCTACCTGTGCCTGCACATATAACTATATGGGTGTCAGTACTCAACTGTGCTGGTGAAATGAGCTCCTCGCCCACCCATACAAAACCAACACGTTTACTTTACTTTGTGCAACATAGTCCCTTATCAATTGTCTTTCTACTCTTGTCTTAGGATCAGTTTTATGACCAATGCCTTGCCTATTTTGTGTCTTTAGACCATCCCATGCTTGCAACATTCAACGTTAACCTATCAAGTCGTGTTTGCCTTACGGCATAAAAACAGAGACACAACTACGCGACGAGGCTCCATTTCTGTGTGACCGTGCTTCAAACCCTTGCTGAGGCCGTGCCTCGCAACTCGATGAGACTCATTCGTATCGTCGTCTCGCGGCCCTTGCCGCCTCGCGGCCTTTGCTACTAAATCATCATCCGATCCATCCAACTTGTGAACTAAGTGTAACTCAACCAACTTTGCCTTACGGCGTTTCCTGACTTAGACTCAAGACAACTCAAACCAACTTATGCAACTTATATGCCGACAACTCAAGACTCGATGCCATATCTCGTGCCGAAGCACGTTGCCTACGTTGCAACCAAATCTTAGGCCCAACATTGTGTTCAAATAATACACACACATTCAACTAGACTCAATCCAAAGACACACACGCGGATTGTCGCCCGTGCCGACCCATCTATATGAATTGGTCACTAACATCATAAGCTATCCTGGACTATAGCCTTACCATTCGGCGACCCTTTCAGCGCAAGTAGCTAGTCCCGCTGAAAGTTCCCGAATGACCCGAGCGGTTCGTCCAGCTACAGCTATACCTGTTTCCCTCCGGAACGCCGCGGTCCCATGGCGTCTAGGGTTGTCGCACGTGGAAACTCCTCCTTGTCGACAAGTTGTCCAATGACCATGCAAGACTCGACATAAACTGACGTCTCACACAGTCATTCCTCTTCCAATGTTACCATATCATCTCTTTCAAAACCAATATCAAACCTTCTATCATTTGTGACCCCTCGACGACCCACGGTCGCGAGCATTCTTTCTATCATTTGAGACCCCTCGACGACCCACGGTCGCGAGCATTCTTCCATGTTACCATATTATTTCATTCAACTCATGAATGCCTATTTGATAGTCCTTTCTCCAAAACTCATTAAATTCACCATGGTTCATGCCTTAAACACTAAGTCCGTGCATCGTGCCTTAGGCCCATCGTGCTCTATGCGACACTATCGCCCAACTCATACTCCATAAGACTAGCTTTGAAACCGTAGGACTTTGTGGCTATACTCAGCCGTAGAACTCATAGGACCGTGCTTGGAATGTCTTAGGTCGACCACCACCACTTGCCTAACTTAATCAAGCCTACAACTTAACCCAAGGGACGAGCAGAGGCTATGTCAAGCCTTGCATCGTGGAAGCGTGCATGCTTTATCGAGCATTTACGCGGGCGACGCCTATGACTTAGGCTAATTCCCAATTTGTGTCAAAGACCAACTTTTCCTTCTCCCAAGCCACGGGACGAAGTATCGAGTGTCATTTTTAAAGCACGCCGTGCACCAACTCTAAGCCGACCGTTGGACCTTTCCATATTCTAACTCAATTCAACCCGTCGGGATTATTCCCTTTAGCTATGTGAATTCGTCTCTTTTATTATCAAGCCTACTTGTGCAAGTTGAAAACATGCTATTTATTATGTGAAGGCAAAGATGAGGCGAGTTCACTGAAACTACCCCACCTGAGCGAGCGGTCGCCTTGACCGAGCGATGTCTTCGAGTAGCCGTTGCAAGGCTAAGTCCGAACGCCGTCGGCGTTCCTATTCCTCCGATTGACTGAGCGTGACAGGACACTACAGGGGTGAGAGAGGGTATCAAGTTGATAATTTCGTCATTTTTAAACTTTAGGACATCAAGTTGATACCTATTAAAATTCGAGGTATCAAGTTGAAAAACTTGAACAGTTGAGGGTATCAAGTTGTAGTTTAACCTTTTTTTTTTCTAATAAACAATTTCAAAGTTATTTAGTAACGGCAGCTTGTCAACTCTTTTTATTTTAGGTTATTTTGTATAAGGGTACCAAGTTTATGGCCAAATTAGTCTTTGGGTACTCGTTTGTCCATTAGTGGTTTTTGGTACTATACCGTCAGTTGACTGTGTTGACCGTTTCTAATTTCCTTTTTCTTTTGTTTGCAATTTTTTGACTACAATTCGAGTGGGGAAGGTATTGTGCAATCACATAAGTTCGTAGTCAAACAAACAAGCAATGATCCTAGCAGCTGACATTAATGAAATTTGGCAAGGATTTCCTTCATCCCATCCCATCCTTCGCCTCAAAAAGAACATAATTAAGAACAACACCATCTTTGTTCCTTCCCCAGCTTCAATCATCCCCAATAACAAAAAACTATCAAACCAGACATATCAAACGTTTGGAACAGCATAGTGAAATAATAATAAGCGAACAAAACAACACAAAGCATAAACTAAGAACACATACATGGTGATGATGATGGTTTAAGAAATTCTACAATGGTATTTGACGAAGAGATCAAAGTTTTTATCTTAACTTGCTTGTTTATGATACAAGTTTTAAATCTACTCGGGGTGACCTATTTGCCTAGGAGGGACTTCAACCACCATATGCCCCTGGTATCCTTGGGGCCCTTCGTCCCCTTCAGGTGGAGGCTCTATATGTGGAGTCTTTTTAAGCTTCTGTACATCATAACCATACTCCTTGGCCTTCTCGACCAACCTATTGTAGGTCTCCTCGTCCATTTGAGTTTGCCTACACAAAATCTTCAAAAACCAACCGCCAAACTTCAAACTTTGTAGTTAAACTTAAAAAGCAACAAATAAAATCCATAATACATGAAACATGACAGATATCAAAGATATCACGGTCATCTTCTTTTCCAATGACACACTAAATTATGAAGCGTAAACCATCATTAGCTCATGTGACCCATATCAGAAAATGATGTTTGTATGATGTCAAACATAAATAGGGGAGAGCATATAACGGTTGAAAACCGAAAACTGAATCGAACTGAAACGAAATACGACAAACGGTTCGATTTTTCGGTTATCGGTCGATTTTCGGTTTGAAAATTTAAATTTTTGAAATAACGGTTCGGTTTTCGGTTCTTGATCCGGGTAACCGAACCGAACCGAAAACCGATCTAGATTTAGTAATTTATTAAACTACCCTCAATTTACATATACTAATGTTTTGTAGCGAGCGCACTTTCTTCTTATATTCTCTGTCAGTACTTCTTTGAGCACTCTCTCTCTCTCTACCCTCAATCTATATATACTAATATTTTTATACTATGTAATATAGTAATTCATAAATACAATAATATCATATTTTTAAAATAAATCTTCATTTAAATAGGCTCATTTTTCTAAAAATTTGAAAGCCCAACACATTGGCATATGAAACCGAACCGACCGAAAACTGAACCGAATTAATTCGGTTCGGTTTTGTTCGATTTTTATAAAAACGGTTCGATTTTCGGTTATGAGAAATACGATTTATGGTTATTTCGATTTTCATATATACCGTTCTGTTTCAACCGAACCGAACCGTTGCTCACCCCTTTACACAAATAGTTATTCTAATCAATCAATCAATATAACTAAAAGTCCACATTGTTCGTGTTGTGATCTTTTCGGTTGTTCACATCATGTAGGTAGCAAAAGATAGTGTGTTGGAACGGTGTTTTTTAGACCCCCATAACTTGTTGGAAACTTTAGTTCACTTACCACTATACTAAGGTATATTGTCAATTTTCTGTTTGATATTCTTTGATTGTAGACAATTTCGTATTGATACTTTGACTCCTTACAAACTTCTCCGAACATCTAACGGTGCCCGTAGCACTCCGTAATTGAACAAGAGTCATATATAACATAATCAACTTTCAGAAGAATTAAAGGTCACAGGCAAAACGTGGCAAGCAATCAAGAGGACATCCAATTGTCAACGATAACAAAAGGACATCAATAAATAAAAATTATCGTCCTAGCCACCACTAAAAATTATGACTGGCCATCCAATTGTCAACGATAACAAAAGGACATCAATAAATAAACACAGGAAGCAACTATTATTTATCGTCCCAACAAGCTATAAAAGTGATAAAATGGTTCCCTAAAAAATACTTCTTGTGACACATATACGATACTTCACCATCAAATGCAAACTCTACTGACGACATACAAGCATGCTATAGCAGTTTTAATTATCCTAAAACACCGACAAAAGGAAATTAACGTCTAGCCTCGAGGTCAAGCAAGCAGCGACTAGCTAATCATTTAATGAGTTAATAATATAGATACAAACATTCGACAAACTACTACATCAACTTAGCTGAAATATCCAATATCCCACTCAAGCCATCCATCAACTTTATTCTTCAAATGCTCGAAAAGCTTTATAATAAGATCATCACTTCTCCCACAATAAAACCAACACTAAGAATGTGTTTGCAATTGCTTACCACGATTGCTTTTGCTAAATTACAATTTGATACCCTCAAGTATTCAAGTTTTTCAACTTGATACCTTCAACTTTGATATGTATCAATTTGATACCATAAAACTTAAGAAAGACTAAATTATCCCCGCCCTCCTCTCTCCCACCCTCTCTCCATCGTCTGAACCATCCCCGGCCCCGCCTACCCATCCACCCTACCGCAGGTGCAATCCAATCCCCAACCCTTGGCAGTTGTAGCCCCTTCCCCCGTGTCGCACTTGTGAGGCGGGGATAGGGGTGGGGTGGTGCAATGAGGGGAGGGGGCCTGCGGGGTTGGAGGTGGTGCAGCTGGTGAATGGGAGGGGGGGGGGGGGGGGGGGGGTGGAGGGAGGAGAGAGGAGGGGACGGTAGCAATTTCGTCCTTTTAAAATTTTATGGCATCAAGTTGATATCTATCAAAGTTCAAGTTATCAAGTTGAAAAACTTGAACAATTGAGGGTGTCTAAGCTCGGCAACAAAAAAAAAAAATCTGATCTAGTACGAGTTTTAGTAAATATATACATTCGACAAAACTTGTCGGTACGTCAGTTTGTTTGGTTGCCTATAGTATAAATATAGATCCCATCTAATATATGTTGTATGCAGTGTTTAAAAAAAACTGTTATTTGGCACACGCGCAGCCGAGATTGTCGGAGCGCTAGAGGCAGGGCAGAACGGTAGGGGGGTAGGGGAGAAGTTGGCGGCGGAGGAGAAGATGGCTCCGGCGGAGCAAGTGCCTAGAGGATCGCCGGAGCATTAGGGGAGAGATTTGAGGCTTCAACATAGACAGTGGCGGAGGTGGGCGGAGCAATAGGGGGCGGGAGAACTATGGCGACAACGTTGCCAACGTCGACTCCGGTCGCTCGCGTGCAACGGCTGTGCATGCGCACGTGCCAAAAGTAATTTCGTTTGGAAAAAAAAAAAAGGACCGGTCAAGGCATTGGATTGGATCAAACTGGTTCAACCAATGGCTGGGTTAACCTAAGTAGTCCAAGTTCATTCTCTTATTGATACCATTTTTTACAAAAATACCAGTCTTTAAAAAAAATTGGGTCAATATTGAACCTGACCGAAAAAACTGTCGTTTCATGGTTGAACCGGCCGGTCCAATCCAGTTTTTAAAAAACTGGTTGTATATTGCATTTGTAGTTGTAAATGATATTACAATTTCATTAGTTGGTTGTATATCAATAGTACTCTTGAATTTACAAATACATTATTTGGAATAATATAATTGGTGTGCACTGTAATTAAAAATTTATTGTTTGGTTGTGACTTTATTACATTAGATAAAGATAATCATTAAAAACAAAGTTAATTGTGTTTCATTTCTTTACATACCTAATGTTGCAACTATTTTGACCGCAACAAATAACCATAACAATAAAAAAAAATGTGGGGGTGTAGACCGTTGGGTACACCGGAGGGTCCAGTGACGGTTTGAATCACTCATTGCCGCTGCTCGTCTCCATGGAGAAATGGACACCTCAAAGAAAAAAAATACAACATTTGTTGTACCAATTTTATCGTTTATATTAAACCGGGTAAAAATTGTGCAACAAATATTGCATAAATTTTTATTCGTAGTTAACCTAGAGTTATAAAAGGGACGGTGTGCAATTCTTAGCATTTGCATTGGGTGAACTTTTTTTACCCCCCTTAACTGATCCGGGATGCTGAAATAGGATGTGGAAGAAGTGCATTAGCAGTCCGTGGCTTATGGCCTGGTGGTAGTAATGGAACCCGACACAAAAGATGCAGGTTCGAAATCTTCCTTGACATTTGCCAAACCGTGGAAAATAACACCTTTAAAAAAAAACAATGTCGTCCAATCCAAGTCGAAAGCTCAAATTAAAAGCACTCGAGTGGGGAAGGTATTGATTGAAGTTTGCAGTCAAACAAACAAGCAATGATCCTAGCAACAGCCATTAATGAAATTTGGCAAGGATTTCCTTCATCCCATCCCCTCCTTCGCCTCAAAAAGAACACACAAAAAAAAACTATCATACCAGATACATATCAAAGGTTTGGAATAGCATAGTGAAATAATAATAAACGAACAAAACAACACAAACACAAACTAAGAACACATACATGGTGATGACAATGGTTTAAGAAATTCTACAACTAAGAAAATCTTAGTTGGTATCACTTTCCAAAATATGTTTAGATACATTTTTTTGCCTCCAGTAAGTGAAAATTTTCAAACTATTTTATTTGGACGACAAAATGAAAGTGTATGTGAGGGGGAAAAAAGCCTTCTTCATCCAAACAAGTACTTGCAACGATGTGCTACCTCGCCATTTGATTAGAATGAGGATGAGTTCGCCCATTGGTACATGTTGTTTGCAGGAATCCTAGGGGAAACCAAATCAAACCCCCAACCTACCAGAACTTGTGGGAACACAACATAGGAAGGGAACTTATAATCCGATTTGCTTCCACTGATCCCAAACGCCATTGATTAGGCTTTAGGCTATAAAGACATGGCATGTAGGTCAGGGCAGGGTCGTAGCCACCCGGTCCGGAGGGGCCCGCCGCTGCGCGCCATGGGTTTTGAATTCTTGAGCAACACATGGTCCAGTCCAATATTCTGAATTGTTGCAAAACTTTGCCGGCCATATTTACACGTCTTCTCACGTGTTGACCCAAATGAAAGGCATCTAATGATTTGTCTTCACTCTGGATTCACAGAAACAAACCAATCTCAGTAGAAAATATTGACATCAGTAGATTTCTTGGTAAGTCATAGTACCTTCCAAATATTTTTCCGAAATAATTCAAACAAACTTTGATATCAGGTTGAAGTTAATTAATATGTAGAAGTACATAATTTTGGTATTAAACAGATAATCATGCCCAATATGTGCTTTAAATTAAGTAATTAGCACACTACCAGTTCTGTTGTTTAACCTGTATCCATAGTAACTTGGTGCTATATCACTCCACCTTAATTTTTAGTCAGTTGAAAATGAGCTGAGCTGAGCTGAGGTGGGCTGTCTGTGTACATGATAATGACAACCAACTCTAATCAAAGTAGTATAACTATTACTTTATTTTACCAAATTCCTGTTAGCATCTTGATACTCCAAGGAACAGGGAAATCAATAATTATTTAAAATCAGTAAAAAAAAGGGGTTATTTGGTGATCGTAATAGTTTTTGACATTCGATATTAATATTATATATTTTTAGATTAGAAATATGTTTATTATTATTTTAATAGTGAGAGCAGACCCCCTAGATAAAACCCTGACTACGCTAATGGGCCAGGACATGTTAACTTTTCTTTTGTTTTTCTCCTGAGAAAATCATGCAAATCATGCAGAGGATGAACAAGTTAATAACGGACAACGGACAAACATTAGGAGGTTTCATGATATTTACCTAGGGGTGAGCATTATTCGGTTTTGGACCGAGAACCAAAACCAAATAAGAGACTTGGTTCGGTTTGAAAAAAATCAATTTGATTTTGAAAATACAAAAATTCCTTATTAGGTTTCATGATTGGGTTACGGTCCAAAAGCCAAAACCGAACGAGACCTCCACAATTATGTCCATACCCCCAAGTTTATGCATATTTTATGATTAAAAATGTATATATTTTTGCGTATAGCTTCTAACAACAATTCTATGTATGTGTTTTAAAAGTCCAACTATGATAATTTAACAACTAGTCCTACTTTAAAATACAACGAATGAAAGTGTAAAAACTACATTTTTTAATATAATTTAACCACAGCCCACCTTTGGGTCCAGCCCATTAAACAATAAAAATAGCCCAACCGAACAAACCAAATAAACCGAAACGAGGTTATGGCTCATTTCAATTCGGTTTCGGTTTTTCATACGTTTGGTTTATTCTATTTGGCCTATTTCGGTTCGGTTGAAACGAAATAAGCTGAACGATCACCCCTATATTTACCGTTGCAATTATCGGCCGCCACTGGCTCACTGACATGTAGGCCAGGCTGGGGCATGTTTACTGAGCAAATCAAGCATACAGGAAAGATGAACAATATTCAAGGGACCAAGAGCCCTCGTCTGGGGCTCGGTTTTCAGGATAATGCCTTTTTCTTAATATAAAGAACTTGAGCCACAACATGGATAGAGGGGAAGAGGCAGCACACATACCAGAAAGGAGGAGTTAATGTATCAAGGAAACCCAAATATCTGGAAGCAAGGATTAAAAAAAAACATGTTACGCACAAAATATACCGAAAAAGTAGCGACAGTAGCATTAAAAGAAATAAAACCAAATTTTCTTCTAGCATGAAATTCCACATTGTTAATGAGTTGATTCAGTAGCTAGCTATCTCGCCACAAAGAATGGGTGCAGCACTTTGCTACCAATCACATAACAGGCCAGCCGCTTAATAATCAGCACTCATCTCACTGGCGTACAAGACACGTTAATTTTCTCTGGAAAAAGGAAAAACAAACAGAGCAAAACAGGTGAAAAAATAATATCGATGAAATTTACAGGACTCCTAACTTTAAATGTCAGTTTCTTAGGGGACTTTCAAGCAAATAAAACGATTTGGGAGACTTGTAAAAATAAGATAAATTTAAAAGACTTGTAAGCAGAAACCTTTAATTGAAATACAAAGTAAGACTATAAAAATTAAATCTGAAAACAAAATATTCCAGAAAGCAAACATGAAACCATATCCAGATTCAGTCATTTATTTCTATTTCCATATCCATTGGCACCAAAGGATACTAAGCTAAACTTCATATAAAGAACGAAGAATTCATTGACAAAGCTATGGAGAGCACAAAAAGAGACTTTCGATGAAATACAACTCAAATAAAGATTCAAAGGGTAAGGCCTTAGCCAGCCAAAAATGTATACCAAGCTAAATTGCATATAAAGGAGAAACAGTTCACTGAAATATCAATAAGGCTTCGTTGTTGTACCCAAACCGTTCTTTCTCGTTTAAATGGTCCCCACTTCAGTACCCCCCGAGGCTAGCGTAAGGCTGCAAATGTTGCATCTCCATCATAAAAGAACATCAGAAGAAGGGAGCACCGAGTAAAGATTTTACGAAATCTGATAATTGACAAGATAAGATTTCACGAAGTTGCTTAGACTAAAGTAACTCACAGAACATACTTTAGACAATAAGGAAATGGTACTTGGTAACCCTACAGATATGACCTTAACAAAAAAAATGAACACAGATATCAAAAGAAACAAAAGTAATTTTCTTCTTTCTTCCAGTATGAAGTTCCACATTGTAATGAGTTGATGCACTAGTTTGCTACCTCACCATAAAAGATGGCGGCAGCAATATGCAAACAAGACATTCATGAGATAATACGTTGCTAGGGGACAAAAAGAAATCCAGTCATTATTTGTATGCAAGCGGTTGGTCAAGGGCTGTAAAAACGATTCAAACCGTTCGCATTCGGCTGGCCAAGCTCGTTTAAGTTCTGTTGTGGACTAATCGATACCTAGTTCGACCATAGGTTGTTCGATCTTATTCGCAAACAGGCCGAGCTCGGCTCGGTTTCTCATATTAGGACTTTTTCTAGTACATTGTTATACCTTTTCTAATAGATAGAAATACATTTGCTTAGAATTTTTACTCATTTTTTGTTCTTTATATGATGGTAAATTTATGAGTAAAGAGTATAATTCAATAAAAAGTCTTTAAAATTGAGAGAAACAGTGTGATAGTCTATACATGTCGTATAGATACTAGGGTTGTAAAACGATTCAAACCGTTCGCATTTGGCTCGTGTTCGGCTCGGTCCAAACTCGGCTCGAATCAAACTCGTTCGATAGTTAAGTCAAACCAAGCTTGAACACTCTTTGTTCGAGCTCGTTCGTTCGATTTTCAGCCTTAGTTGGCTGCCACATATGAAATACCCTAATTTAAAGCCCAAAGTCTGACTGGGGCTGTGTAAATACCAGGCCACAAGCCCACATTAACATCCCTATTTTACAAACCTAATTTGTGCTAATCCAACCACTCATTAGTGCGTGAACAGGGGGTAGAGATGATACCGGCTACGGGCCTAGGGCTGGGTTGAGAAACAGTGCTAGCAGGCCCTAGCTCAACGGGTCGGATCGAGCACAATTGGTTGGCTTGAACTATTTTTTGAGCTGGGTTGGATAATAGCAACCCGACCCGAACCTGGCCAGAAACCTGACCAATTGTAGTCCTGAACAGAACCTAAGCTGAAACTGACCAAATTGTAGGCCCGGTATCCAACCATATAAATAGATGATAGGTTGGCTTTGGAAAAAACTGAGATACCCACCAAACCTAAAATTCCAACAATTAAAATCCCCTTACACAAATGGCAATGACGACATATGAGCTGGCCCGAAAAGCATGTCGGACGGCTTG
>JANAVB010043761.1:0-29711 GCA_029216955.1 Iris pallida | reverse complement strand
TATGGTGCACATATCTTAATTCAACCTAGTAGTTCAAAGGGGGATTATGTATGGTATTTATGGTGCACATCATTAGGACGTTGCGACCGTCAGTGTTTGATACTATGATATCAGTAGGTTTGGATCCTTCGGATATTGGTCTAGCAACCTGTATCGAAGCGATCATAGTCTTACACATAAGGATGCCAAAAGATGCACTTACGGTGCGAACCGTCCATGGTATTGCGTGATGCACAGGCCAGGGTCATTGCTGCGACAGACCATGGAGAACTTGCATCAGCTAGCTATGGCAGCAGTGGAGAGAGGTTGCACCGGCTACAGTTCAGGGAGCACCATGACTCCCTAGCAGATCACATATCGCTCTAATAATTCAAATCACGTTTTACATTTATTTGGTCCCAAGGGTTGTAACTCGGCTTCAAATGTTTCCAAGTCGCCTATATCTTTGTCTTATATTTCATTATAATGTCTCTTATAGTATTTTCAATTCATATGGAACTTCTGTTGGTGTTTGTACTTGCTCATTTTTCTGACAGGATACCGTTGACCACGTACTCGTGCCCCTAATCAGGTACGGGTCGTGACAGAAACACCGTGACCTCATATAATAGGGCCGGTGGGCTGGATTAGCGCTGGGGTGCAGGCGCAGGGCCTGCCACCCTTATGCATATGTTTAAGTTTACGGTTGGTTGTTTGAGTGAATGATGATTTTTTATGTAAAGTTCTAACCTTGCAGGCTAGCGAAATGGGACATAGATTAGCACGATCACAATGTTTATGTTAAGATTATGTCTAACTGTATCTGCCAGGGACACGTGTGGCAGTTCAGAGGTTCGGCTCGAGGCTGGACGTAACCACGTAACCACATACTCGTGCCCTAATCAGTGGTGCGGTCGTGACAGAAACACCGTGACCTTCATATAGATAGGGCGTAACCACGTACTCGTGCCCCTAATCAGGGTGGACGTACCACGTACTCGTGCCCCTAATCAGGGTGCGGGTTGTGACAGCAACACCGTGACCTTCATATAGATAGGGCCGGTGGGCTGAGATTAGCGCTGGGTGCAGGCGCAGGGCCTGCCACCCTTATGCATATGTTTAAGTTTACGGTTGTTGGTTGGTGAAATGATATAATTTCTTTCTTATAAAGTTCTAACCTTGCAGGCTAGGCGAAATGGGACATAGATGAGCACGATCACAATATTTGTTACATTATGTCTAACTGTATCTACCGCAGAGACACGGTGGTGGACAAGTTCAGGATAGGTTCGGCTCGAGGCTGGAGTAACCACGTAACCACATACTCGTGCCCCTAATCAGGGTGCGGGTCGTGACAGAAATACCGTGACCTTCATATAGATAGGCGTAACCACGTACTCGTGCCCCTAATCAGGGTGGACGTAACCACGTACCCGTGCCCCTAATCAGGGTGCGGTTGTGACAGAAACACCGTGACCTTCATATAGATAGGGCCGGTGGGCTGAGATTAGCGCTAGGTGCAGGCGCAGGGCCTGCCACCCTTATGCATTGTTTAAGTTTACGGTTGGTTGGTTGAGTGAAATGATATGATTTCTTATGTAAAGTTCTAACCTTGCAGGCTAGCGAAATGGGACATAGATGAGCACGATCACAATGTTTATGTTAACATTATGTCTAACTGTATCTGCCGCAGGGACACGGTGGTGGACAAGTTCAGGATAGGTTCAGCTCGAGGCGGGCTCGGCTTGGACTTCCAGATGCATGGAGTCCTTAGCGTTCAAGAGGAGCTACCACATTGGCGTTCGGACTTGCGAGATGTTCAGCGAAGACTACTTGTTGGCTATAAAGAGGCATAATGTATGGAACATGTACTCCTTTGTGAGCTAGAGAGATCATGAGCGTTGTAGCCAATTGGCATGATGAGTTAGGCTATTCAGAGCATTAATATTCAATCTACATTGGCTTTTCTGTTAATATTAAAATTTACAATATAATTAAAACTAATATTACAAAAATCTATTGCTTCCAAAAATTTGGGTGATACCATCTTCCATTGTGGCTATGACATGGTTGCTAACATGACAGCTGACATGGCAAATTTAACAATAAAATTAATATTAAAATGACATTAATAGTAAATAAATAATTTATATTAAATTAACAGATTATATTAACATTAATATTACCTTAATATTGGCATTAGCATTAACATAATATTAATATTGACATTAACATTAATATTAAAAAATTTTGGATAATTAATTTTTGGGGTTAAAATTTGCCATGTCAGCTGTTATGTCATCATCTGCCATGTCAGATGCACATAATGGGAGATGGCATCACCCAAATATGTTGGGAGCCCAAACGACTAATTGCTAATATTAATACAGTGGCATTACCGTTATTTCCCAATAGATTCGTGACTTGTTCGGACATACCCCTCCACGAGCGGTTACATACACCCGCGTAAACGAGGGTTAAATAGCCTTTTCCAAAGAAGAAACCCATCCGACTAGAGAGAAACAAAGGAAGAAGAAGAAGAACAGTCGCAATGGAGGGAGCAAGATCAACTGCTGCGGATGGCCGTCATCCCTACCGAGATTCTCTCGATGATACTGGTACTGTCGGGGATGCCGGCGGACGATAATGTGGAACGTGGCCCCAGTTTGCCGTTCGTGGTGGAAGGCGCTCAACGGTCCCTTAGACTATTGGTCCAACGTCGACTTGGTACAGTGGTGCCGGAGGACCCAGAAAACCGCTGAGATTAGTTTGACCGTAATGAAGCTCGTGGCTCGCAGTGAGGGACAGCTCTCCCTCTCCCGCGTACAAGCTCGACGAAGCAGCCTTCTCTTTTGCTGTTTAAGGCCAGTGCAAAATTTTATTTGGTCTTATTCTAATACTTTATTTTTTCTATTACAAATTTTACGTATACTTTTGTTAATTTCTATTGATGTTTTCCCATTTTTATAATACAGTGGAAAATTTCTAAGGGTTCTGCACATTCCGAAGTGCGACGTGAGTGATGAAACTTTCGTGAGACACTTGGAGTTTCTTCCTGTGCTGGAAGAACTCGACATTAGCTACTGTCTCTACATCACGTCGACTGGAATAATTTCCGTTGGAAATTATTGCCGCCGTCTGGTCAAGCTGAGTAGAACATGCCCCCTCCGGATTTCATGCTCAGGAACATGTTCGTGCTGGACACAAAAATGAGGCAGAGGGAAAGGCCGTGGCTGATTCGATGCCGCGTCTCGAGCACCTATATGGGATTCGGCATGTTCAATGGAGACACGCTGCGATCTATCATATGCAACTGCAAGGGTCTTCGCCTGCTCGACATACGTGGGTGCTTCAACGTGATCTTCGACGACGAACTTTGGAAAATTTGTTATTCAATTCAGACGTTTAAAAACCCCTTTGATAATGTAATCCCAGTACCAGGAGAACCTGTGTACGAGTGGTATAATGAATTAGATACGATCTATCATTACTGGGGTTAATGGTGAAAACACTAGCATGCATGCATGCATTTCTTTATACTCCCTCCGTCCCAAAAATATAGTCCTATTTTTATTTTCACGAAGATTAAGAAATCCAATTAATATGTCCAACAAAACAAAATCTCTCCAATATGCCCCTTATAGATATTTCGAATTTGCTTTTGTACTTATTGTCTCTAATTGGGTTAATGAATACCATTAAACTTTGGAGACAATATTTTGGCAAATTTTAGTTTGAATTTTGGAGGCAATATAACTAAAGTGTCTTTTCAGTATCCATCATTAGAGCTCACGTATATTTTCAAAATACAACTCTTAAATGCATAGAGAATTGTAGAGTTTATCTTGATATAATTGCAGTTTAAATAAGGCTAAATTGTAAATTACTCCACAAACATCCATATATAAAAAGAAATGGGCTATATAATGGGACAAACCAAAAGGAAAGTGAGACTATATTTTTGGGACGGAGGAGTATATATTTTTCACTAGTCTACATACAAGATATTTTTTATGAGTTCGATTCTCCAGTTTGAGCAAGTTTTACTTTGTCAATACTAATTTTTAACATGATTATTTTTTTTATAAATAAAATGGACTGTGATATAATGACGCCGAACGGCTCACTTCTGAGATTTCGACATTTCCCAACACAGAGTTTACTATTAATACAACATCTCAGTGTAATCATATCAAGAGATTTTGCCTTTCCCAACACAGATTTTACCTTATTCAAAATGAATTCTCCGTCCTATATGGACCATTCTCCGTCCTACATGTATCATTCTCCGTCCAACTTTCCGCATTCTCCGTCCTAATGTACCATTCGCCGTCCTAAATGTACAATTCCCGTCCTAATATACCATTCTCCGTGTTAGAGGAACGGAGAATGGCCATTAACAGCCAAACAGCCAAACTAATTCATAGCCTTCAAAACCAATTTATATAGATTTAAACAAAACTAAACGCCAAACTATTTAAAATTCACAACCCTACACAACAGTCCTAAATGTACCATTTCCTCCTATATGGACCATTCTCCTCGCCATCTATCATTCTCCGTCCTACATCTATCATTCTCCGTCCTAATGTACCATTCGCCGTCCTAAATGTACAATTCTCCGTGTTAGAGGAACGAAGAATGACCATTAACAACCAAACAGCCAAATAATTCATCTCTCACGAGCCTTCAAAACCAATTTATATAGATTCAAAACAAAACTAAACAGCCAAACTATTTAAAATTTACAACCCTACAGAACATTCCTAAACGTACCATTCTCCGTCCTAAATGTACCATTCGACGTCCTAAATGTACAATTCTCCGTCCTACATCCGTCCTAAATGTACCATTCTCCGTGTTAGAGGAACGGAGAATGGCCATTAACAGTCCCAAAAATTGTTCCATACTAAGTTAAAAGCATATAATAGCACCAAAAAAATGTTAACAATAGAAAAATTCTACAGAACCCAAACACCAGACTCGAACCTAGGCCTTCCATGTAAAAGCCAACAGCACAACCAACTAAGCCTGGAATAAGACATCAATAATGTCTCTTATAGTCTACTACCAAATGCTTGCTTCAACCTCTTACAACCTTCACCCATTGATGACATGCCCACATGTCACAATGGGTGAAGGTTGTAAGAGTGTTGTAAGCATTTGGTTGTAACTTTAACATTATATCCCAACTTCCAATAAGGAATAGGAAGAGTCGGTTAGGAACGTGTATATATATACATAGGGGTCCCCATTCATCTGAGTAGGTTGCACATTTAACATGGCTCCAAAAAGATCATCTGGTTGGGAACCATTGCCAGAGCCTTCTTCCAGTCGTCGCCGAGCCCCTTCGCATGGAGCACCCTCTGCGCCGCCTCCGGCCCATGACTGGCTGGCAGCGGCTGCGAACTTTCTGACCGCCTGCGGGTTGTCACTGGAGGTCATCGCTCGACCTCTTCATCCGGCGCCAAACTTTGACCTGTTGCCGATCACTCCGGAGGAACGGGATTCTCTGGAGAAGAGGGAAGCGTTTCGCCGCCTGTGCCATAGGGGGGTGTGCGCACCCTGCAGGACTTTGCGGAGATCCTCCGGGAGGCCAGTGAGGGCTAGACCCTTTTTTTTCGTGTTTTACAGTTTTTTGTCCTCTTGTATACTTCTCTGGAGAATGTTCCGGCGACGAAGTTGGGATTTAATGAAATATAATATTTTGTTAACTCAATTTGGTTTCGGCTACAATCAAACTTTACAACCTTCTTACAACTTACACCCATTTGCTAACTATAGCATTGCTCTTTATAATTAACAAATCTTTTTACGTCAAATCAATATATCAGCGACGATATCCCCATCAATGACTTGTTACGTCATAGAATTGATTATGCTGCCAGCGTCAATCTTGCCGTCAAATCCATCTTAAATATGATTACAAAGTAAAATAGAGGACAACATTGAGTGTTTCAATTTTACTCTTTTCAAGTACATAGTCTTCTTATTTTCAAAAATTTAATCAAATATTCGTAAAATGGAAATATTGAGTCTTAAACTTCACATTCTTAAATATGTTGTCAAATTTTTTTAAATAAATATGTTTCCACCACGTTTTTTCTGCCAAATTTTTCAATAATTTATACGGAACACGTGGATATATACTAGTAATAATAGTAATAAATTTAATTTTGGAAAAGAATTTTTTAAAATTAAGGTCTCAAAATCCCAAAGGTTTATGTAGTGATTTCACATGGATATATACTAGTAATAATAGTAATAAATTTAATTTTGGAAAGTAGTTTTTTAAATTTAATAGTAATAAATTCGACCGTCTTATACTAGTAATAATAGTAATAAATTTAATTTAAGACTCAAAACTATTCTAATTTTTTCCACTTCCCAAGGTCATATAAGACGGTCGAACTTTCCCTCTTCTTCTCTCAACCCTCTTCCTTCTCCCAAACCCTCTCCCAAACCCTCTTCTAATCAAAATGCCGCCGAAGAAACAACGACCGTCGCCGAAGGGGAAGGATCCACGAAGGGATGCGATACAGGCCCGAAGGGCAGAACTTGCAAGGGCGGCGAAAAACCAAGATTATGGTCGCTAGGGCAGAGGCCGAAAGGGCAGCGGCGGAAGCAGCGGCGGCAGCGGCAGCGACGATGAAAGCGGAGGCGGCAGCCAAGCCACGTGCAAAAAAGGCTAAAAACACTCATTGCTCGACAAAGACCAGAAAATCTATCTTCGATACAGAGTCGTCGGAAGACTCAACTTATGAAGATCGAAGGCGTACTCAAGCGAAGGCTAAGGTGGCAACGGATACAGAGTCATCAGCGTACTCTGTGGATTTTGAATCCTCATCAGAAGAGGAAAATGAAGAGGAAGAGCAATCATCAGATAAGTCCCAGGCTGGAGAGGAGGTAAAAAAATTTAAAGACTCTAAAACTAAGAAGATATACATTAAATATTTCAAGAAAAAGGCTGTTATGCCTGAAAGATCAATTAAGATGGATGATGTCGAAGACGAAGCTTTCCTGGATATATTGAAATTCTATCAATTGGAGAAACTGAACAAATCCTGTCTTGAGAAAATCTCCCAAACAATAGTAAGAGAATTTTACTCAAATCTTCCGGCTGAAATTAAAGAAAAAGAAGAGGATCAACCACTGGTGTTTCTGAGAGGGAAACTGATTAGGGTAAATGCTGCTGTCATCAACGAATTTTATGGATTTGATCCAGTTCCTGAGTTTGATATGAAAGATATTGATAATGTTTCCATGACGGATGCAATTCATGAGATTACAGGTGTTTCAATGGGTGCCAAGACCCCTCAAAATGTATACAAAGATCAATTAAAAACTTTGTATAAATTGTTGCATGCCTACGTATCTCAAACACTCAACCCTACTGGACATGAGTTTTCCATCCATCCCGAGAGAGTAAAATTTCTTTATTATATGGGGAAGAAAAAAAGGATGGATATAGGTTCCTACATGTTCAGTAGAATGATGCATCTCGTGGGAAAACCAACTGCAAGGACAGCTCTCCCTTTCGGAGGATTTGTATGCTCGATGGCTAATAAACATTCTGTCCCAAGCTTAGCAGGGGATGTTTATATTAAAAACAAAGGCCCCATGAGAAAACTAACCTTCACTCGAATGTTTGGAAAACGGGCAGCAGCTGCAAGCAAACCATCAACATCTGGAAAACCATCAACTTATGGAATCAAAAACACTAAGGACAGGGTTGATGATCTATACAATTTTGTTGCTGCAAACTTTGAGAATGTCTTCAAAGAGATGAAGACTATATCCGACAACCAGAAATTGATTCTGGATAAGATTAACCAGATAGAGGTTGAATTTGCTGACCAAGAATAAGATTTTCCTTCCCTCGTGAAGAAGGTAAATGGGGCTAGCCCAAAATCTTATGTAAAAATATAGACTGTGCACATTGACACTTTAATGCTAGCCATCACTTTGATACTTCTATTTATGTTTCTGGATGTCATTTCTACCTATAAAGTGAGTCAATACTGACTATAATTTTTCTTCATCCGTCCCTCAAGGTGTAGGTGAAGGATATTTTGAGAAAGAAGAAGTAGGAAAAAAAAAGAAACAAGAAGAAGAAGATGGAGACGTCTATGAAGATTCATCTTTTGAGTTTTGAATGTCTCTTATTTCAATGTGGAAGTAATATTTGACTTGTAATATTGTTCTGAATATTTGTTGGTCATGGCGGACAAACTAAATTTTGTGTTTGAAATATTGTAAGACTAAACTTTTCGCTTGTACTCAGTGCATAGTTCGTAATTTGATTTTGAAAATGTAATATGGTCTTGAATTTAGAGTAGGTCTGATATTTATTTGGATTATTGTATTGTGAATTATGCAGGTTCTATGTTGAATTACTAACGTGGATTGGACAGATTACTGTAACGTGAATTATGCAGTTTATTGGACTTGGAATGAAGTATACTTAATTTGATTATGATTTTTTGGTTGAAGCGTTTATTTGGTTGGCAGTTGGCCTTGATAGATGATATTGATATTTTGGTGTATTCCTTTGATTTGCAGATGCCCATCACAGATTTCGTGAGTCCTGGGTGCATTGCTAGGGTTTACAGGTGGCCTCATTACGGATGCATTCCTGGGATCACTGAAACTTTATTTGATTGTAATGTGTTTTGCTTTCTGTAAAAAATCATTACATCGATGCCATCAGTATGAATTCGATGCCAGTGCATGTTCATCCCTTGTTATTGCTGAAGCAAAATTGTAATCATGCATGTTCATCCCTTGTTATTGCGGAAACATAATTGTAATCCTGCATGTTCATCCTTTGTTATTGCCATCAGTACATCGATGCCATCAGTATGAAGTCGATGCCAGTGTAAGGCATAATGTAATGTAAGAAAAATTCTCTTTGATAGTAGGTTAATTATATTCAAACATTCGCAAGAAATTTTGTTCAGCCATACAGTGGAAGCCTGATAAAATGATATTCGGATTATCTTGAAAATGATTTAATATAAAATGAATGTACTATGGTAAATGATATTAAAAATACTGTAAATATTTGGTGAAAAAAATATGAGATACTTGAACATTTCCAGTCCTAAATGTACCATACTTTGTTAAAAGCACAGAGAGTGTCCGTTCTCCGTTTTCAAAGAACGGAGAATGGCCATTCTCCATGTTAAAGTAACGGAGAATGGCCATTCTCCTTGAGCATGGCCATTCTCCGTGTTAAAAACAAAGAGAACAGCCATTCTCCGTCCATTCGCCGTGTAGAAAGCAAAGAGAATGGCCATTCTCCGTCCATTCGCCGTGTTAAAAGCAAAGAGAATGGCCATTCTCCGTCCATTCGCCGTGTTAAAAGCAAAGAGAATGGCCATTCTCCGTGTTAAAAGCAAAGAGAATGGCCGTTCACCGTCCAAATAAAATATTCTCTTCGAAAATATTATCATTAGAAAAGTAAAAAAAATTCGTCCGATCAATACAGATTTTTTTTAAAAATATGTGACAAGATGATCCGCCCGACCTCAGAAGCAGGTTTTCCTCAGTTCACAACCACCACCGTGACATGTAGCTTTATTAACAAAATATTAAATTATTAGATGAAAAATAAGATTTCTGACAATGGCATGGACAGTAAAATTAGAGCGGCGCCGCTAATACTTCTTGTTCGAGGAGGTTTCGACTATGTCCGACGCGAAGCGAACCGATTCTTCACGGCGCAGCTGGTACTCTTCGTTGTTCTAGGAGGGCTCGACGACGTTTGACGCGATCCGGACCGATTCTTATTTCCATCTTCATCTCTGTTTCTCTTTCCACCACACCAACCACCACACCACCACGACGGCCTGTAACCAAAAAAATATAATACGAAATATTAAATTGGATAGACTTTTGAGAGAGTAATATGAATTAATTTAGGGTGTTCATTGAAAAAATTAAAGTGAAGATGACCCGCTAAAGCAAGTTACCAACAGGTCAAAAGTCTAAATCAGCATTAAATGATGTTTCTACACTATTATTCAATCCGAACCATTGGATCAACATCCAACGGTCCAGATTTCGGATGTATCGATACATCCATTTCCAGCGGATGTATTGTAGAACGACCCTATATATATATATATATATATATATATATATATTATATATATATATATATATATATATATATATATTATTCCTTGCTTCAAAAAAAATATATATATATATATATATTAATTTTTGAAGCAAAAGGGTAATTTTATTAGATAATATATGAGTACAGCTTATATATCAGGGACACCTAGTCCTCTCTGTTAACACAATTTTCCATCTAACTAGCCAAACAACTAATATCTCATTTGATGGTGTTGATAACACCACAATAAAGAGGGCTTTCCCATCAAATGTCCTCATGTTCCTTTTCTGCCACACATGCCATACGACAGAGGGAAGCCGTATTCTAGCCTTTCTGTACTTCTCTTGTCCCTGATTCCTTAACATAGACACCCCCATCAACTATGGTTTGGAGCCCGTCACTTTCATCATATCTGATTCCCAGCTCGCTACTAAGCAATTTCCATATGTATCCTATTGTGGTACATTAAAAAACATATGATCCCGCATCTCATTTTCACGTCCGTATAAAACGCATTCTGCACTTCCCACTTGAATTCCAAAGGGGAGTCTGTCTCTTGTGAGCAGCCTGTCGCGTATGGCTTTTACGCTCACAACTTCATCTTGACAGCCGGCCCCTTGGCCTACACCACATCTGCCCGTGTAACTTTCTGAAATTGTGGCCATAGCAGCTCATATACTTTCCTGCTATCAAACTCCTCATTGGTGGCATCCCCCCAAGCCTACTGGTCCGAGTTCCCTTCTCTATTAATCTGCACAGCCCCGATATTAAAAGCAAACCACTGATCAACTGATCGAGCACTGTTATCCCATTGCCCATCACGAAGCACACTAACCGGTTCGTAGCTTCCGATCAATTCAGATGGCCAGCCCAACCGGTCCACCAAACTCTGGTGCTCTAACCAGGCGTCCAACCACAACTAGTTGTTTTCCCGTCATGAAATACCCGCTGATGTTTTTTCTGAGTGTCGGACGAACACATAATATATGCTTTATTGTTACAGAGAAGTAGTTATCAATTTGTTGTACCCAAAAGTTCGTGTCCCGAAGATACCTGTTAGGTGTCCACTGCGTCCAGAGGGATTTGCCATCTAAGAAGTTCCAGGTCAGTTTGTATATTGCTACCTCACAAAGTACTTGCAAGGATCGCAAGCCAACTCCACCCTCGTCCGTCTTCCGACACAGCTCTCCCCATGGTGTCAAGTGCAGCCTCCTCTCCAGATAAAGTTGGCACACATTCCCTCTATCTTCTTGATAGTCGCTTCCGGTATCTATATTGTTTGGAGCCAGTATATGGTAATTGCAAAGATTACCGAGCGGATGAGTTCTATCCTTCCCCCGACTAAAGAGTTGTGACTGCCAACCCTCAAGTCTGTGGTGGACATACTGTACAAGTCCTTGGCAATCAGCATCCCGAGCAATATGTAACTGATAATGGGAGTCCAAGATACTTCATGGGTAACTGTCCCATCTCGATCTGAAGTTGCGCCGACCAGGCTTCTTTGTTAGGGCAGGTCCTATTAAAGTACACCTGACTCTTCTCTCTATTTAGCAGCAAACCAGAGATTCATCTGAACTCCTCCAGAGTGTCATTAACACCGCTATGGATCTTTCGGAGGGTTCAATGAAGACCAACAAATCATCTGCATAGATAAGGTGAGATACTACTAAAGAAACCTGTCGGTAGAGAGGCATAATCTGACCCCATTGGACAGCGATATCCATAAGGCATTTGTAGTATTCCATAACTATGGTAAACAAGTAAGAGGAAAGGGGGTCCCCCTAATGCAACCCTCTATTACTTCTGAAGAACTCGTGCGGTCGTCCTTGGATCAGAATCGAGAACGTCGACGAGGTGGTGCATTCTCTAACTCTGGCCACCCACCAGTCTGCGAAGCCCATACTACGAAGGATCTCGCATACAAATTCCCTATTCACCATATCATAGGCCTTGCATAAATCGAGTTTGATGCAGCCATTCCTCCATCCCGGTTTGTTGAACTCCCGAATTAGTTAGTGAGCTAACAGACAATTTTCAGCAATAGAGCGTCCTTTGATAAATGCAGTCTGCTTAATAGAGATCGGTTCCTGTAAAATTGCATGTATCCAGTCACACATAATATGGGTAATAATAATATAAAAAGTAACATACAATCGTCGAAAATCGCCCAATGCCATAGCTCCTTCTATCTTCGGAACTAGAGTCGGGAACGTGTGATTCAACTCCTTTAATAGACGACCATGCGTAAAAAAAATCAGCACTACCAGGAATACCTGAAACTTTAGTTGGCCCTAATGCTGTTTGTAGAATGTCGAGTTGCCCATCAGGCCCAGAGCTTTATTTGGTCTGCCTTTTTAATCACCGCCTCGATTTCCTCTATTGTAATTGTTGGTTTTTGGCCTTTGCATTGAAAATTTTACTCCCACATCGGCTAGGCCAAAGGAAGTGTATCTCTATATATAAGCATGCTTGTTTAGAGATGCACAAGTGGTGAAGGTGCACATGGATGGACCATGTGGGGTATTTTTCTAGTGGGAAAAATGGCCAAATCAACAATGAACCTTCATGCTTTTTGCTCTTGAAATTTATTCCATTGGAGCTAAGCCCGTAGGGACTTAGCGACTCAGACTCAGACTCGGACTCATGGGCTCATGAGGCGTAATATGGTATTTTGTTGGCGTACTTTGCACTTAGCACATCAGCATCATCGTTAGGCGCATAGTGCGCTTAAGTTGAGCTCGTTGCGCAGCCGTTCGCGCGGCCAGATGGCGCACCTGTTGGTGCTGCCAGGTTGCGTGACGGTTAGCGCTGCAGGTTGCACGGCGGTTTAGTGTAAAACCCCCTTAAATTTCTACTATAATTTTTTAAAAATAATTGGTACTGATCTTTGTACTTCGTATGTATACGTCGCGTACGAATTTGTCGTATTGAACGTCGCGTATGAATTCGCACTTTCGTATGGCTCGTCGAGTGCGAATATGTGCGAGGTACATATTTTTGAAAAAAAATGTTTTATTTTTATAGAAATATAGCTTTCGAATATAGCTGATAAATATCCTTATTTAGTTATTTATTATTTATTTTATTTGAAGAAAGCATCGTATTAAGTAATTTCCAAGGTTATTTATTTATTTTAAAAAAGGCTATTTAAGTTATTGGTAATTGAGAAAGTAAGTTTTATATAATTATTTTAGATTTATGCGAGCTACACGAATTTATTTCATATATAGAACATTAATTTTTGAAATTAATAAATATAACTATTTTATTATTTTGAAAATGAAATTGGAATTTTATGATATTTAACATTTAGTTATTCATGAAAAGTTATTTTAGAAAGATTTTACTGTAGTTGATTTAAAACAAGCTTTTAAATTTAAATATGAATTATAGATCGAATCGGATTGGATTGGGTCGAGTGTTTCAAATCATTTGAACTAAAGATGGAATTATCCATCGGGAGTTTAAACTCGTCCGAGTCCTTATCCAAATTGGAGTACCACCCCCTATATAAGGAGAGGCTCATTTGCTCTTCTCCATAAATTCTACAACCACATCGTGCATCGTGTCTGTGACTACCAAAAATCTTAGTCCAGTCTCGTACAGCCATCCACGTCGTGTGACACCCCGGACACGATAGTAATCACACAACCCACATCTGCCCAGCACCACAGCCACTCTCTGTCGCCACACCGACAGCGTCCCGACAACCCCACCATCACCGCCATCATCCTGGCCGCCTGCACCAAGCCCAGCCTCTAGCGGCGACAACACAGTCCCCGTCTCGTCTACGGTCGAACTCAGACTTCACCGCCACCGATCTGCCATACCGCGGACACCGCCCGACCCAAACAACCACCGCCACCCAAATCTCACCAACACCACCATCGAAGCTCGCCCGACCACCTTCACACCTTCCAACCACCGCATCTCCGACAACCAGCACCAGGTCACAGACGACCGACCCAAACCACCACCGCCATCACTGCTCACCATCACCACGTCACAATCATCACCACCACCAGATGAAAAGGAAAAGGGGAAAACAAAAGTACGCTCACCTCCGTCGCGTTCGATGAACGCCAGAGCTGAACCCACCGCAGACTCTCTCCGCCCCATGTCAGCAGCGGTCCTCACCCTCTTTCTTCTGCGACCGTGCCGCCCCTGGTGCACTGCCGCGTCGGCCGTTCTATCCCCCGATCTCCATCGTCGCCGTCAGGAGCACGCCTGTGTCGCCGTCCGGTGGCCGCCCACCACCTCGAATTTCTGCCACCGGAGCAACACCCACCACCAGAGTCTCCTTCGTCTCCCGACGGCTGACGCCACTGCCCGGACTCCGCCGAGTGTAGCACCAAACTCGCGGCAAAGCCATCCCGGCCTCCCACAATCGCAAGACCCACGGCCGAGTGCCGCCCCTCCGATGCTGAGCCGCGACCGATCAGTCGACCCCGTGAGTCCCGATCTCCCCCGCCCGCTCTCATCTTCCCTCTGATTTCCTTTTTCCTCTCTCTTCTTTTTCAGATTCTCCCAATTTTTACTACTTTAGTAATTTTTCTCTCTCGAATAGAGAGGAGAGTAGCAGCTGTGTATGTTTTCTTTCCTTTTTCCCCTTTCTTTATTTGTCATTATTATTACTATTATTATGGTTGCTATATTATTAATACCTACTATACCGTATGTGTGGAAATATGTATTATACATAAAGGTTATTATAATTATTTTTTATCATTATTATTATTAATATCATTAGATATATATGGAATCTGTTTATTATATTTCAAATATATAGTAAATATTTACCTAAAAACTTGTTAACCATAAATGTAGCTTCCAAATTATTAATGTATTATAGTATTTTTTTGAATACTTATTTAGTTAATAAATATAGTTCTTCTATCTATAAATTGATGTACGAACTTAGAATTTAGCTTAAAAGATTTTTTTGTTGTTTTCTTCAATTATCTATCTAGACGTATAATTGACTAATAAAACATAGTTTCCTAAAATTGTGATATATAGATTATTTTCAAATAGATATTAAAATTATTTTTGCTAATAAAAATATTTTCAAGTAGTATGAATATTTTATAAAAAGGGTATAAATATTTTTCTCCGTAAATTCTCACTATCTGTCAACCTTAATCGTAACTAATTCCATTATCCTATTTTTTGCAACTTCAGACCTCTACACATCAAACATGGCTATTGGACTATTCGGTACATGTCAGAACACGCGCAAACACCAGGCAAGATACCTTGCCATAATTTACTGTTTATATTTAAGTCTGCATTTTAGTTATTTGCATATCATTGTTCATTTATTTCTAGTTGTACCATTATTTACAGTTTATGATTACTGCCTATTCAGTGTTAGTAGCATTACTTTACTTATTATCCTTTGATTGTATATGACTTAGGATAAGGGAGTACCGTTTGTAGTGTATCGCATATACCTCGACACAGTTGTACCAGTATGTGTGAGAGTAGCATGTAGAGGTCCTTGCGTGTTGGCTGACACCCGTACGCATGCGTTAGGGCTAACTGTAATAGAGGATGTTAGGAGACTTAGCGTTAGTAGAGGTACATGATCGCGGATGCACGTGACAGGTACATTGGGTGGGGAGACAATACCTGACGTATGGGCTTCTTTGCACTTCCCTGCTTACCTGTGCGCTCCTCCGGAGACGTAGGCTCCAAGGCCCCTGACGTTTCCCAGAGCGTTATGGACGTACCCTTTGCACATGATGCCCTTTGACGATCTTCGGACGTTACGGACGTAGGCCCTGGTGCCCTATATGGGGACTATGCCAATCTAATTAACAACCGGGCTCATGCGTCGAAAGATTGTTTCTCAACTGCATGTTCACTTTAGTACGGTTAGTTACTCATTAATGTCTTGTCACTTACCTTTATTTATGGCATATTTTATATTCAGTATTATATGGCATGTTTTTTTGTATCTTGTTACGTCCTTCTGAGGACCTGGTGAATTCTTCAGGTGTGTCTTGTGGTTTTTGCAGGTGCTCTAGCCAAGGCCATGTTTTTCTTCTTCTTTCGAGAATGATTACACTTGGATCGTCTTCGTATCGCTCGACAAAATTTCGTTATCATGTATTTCTCTTTTTTAGTCGGTAGTAGATTTGTTTCCGCCCAACGATTGTATACATGAAAATTCATGAGTTGATTTATATTCTTTCTTCTTATTTATGGATAAGATTAGTGTCGTGGTTTACTGTATTTTATAGCTTATGTATACATACGATGGTTTCATATATTGGAGTATACTTCGTATGTATAGCTGGCATGACAACGTACTTAGTCCTAAGTATTTTGGGACTTGGGCATTACATGTTTTTGTGGTGGCCCATGCAGGTCATTTCATCACTACGGTTACATTTCTGTACCGATGTGAGCCTGTACATAGGAATAGAGTTTAGGATCTCATCCACATACTTGATCTCCTTCCTTGACCTTCAAGTTTCAAAATCTCGTTTGCCTTCCATGATTTGCCTCTTGCTTGATCCCTTTCTACCGTAAAACCTTATTTCTTGTGCTTAGTGGCAGTTAGTAAGTTGACTAGTATATGCTCCTAGGTCAAATACATGGATTACATTGACAATTAGTATGCATTGAGGTCTTATTTTCCTTATAAAGGCATTAGTAATCTTAAGGATTAGTTACTTCTAAGTTGGTAGTAGAGATAGAGATAAAATTTATTTTGATACTAATAGAGGATTGATAGATTCTATAAAGGATTGAGAAAACAAAATTTTGAATTATGATATTGAGATTGTGAATAGTTATGATTTATTATATGAAATCAATTTGAGAAATATCTTAAAAGTTTTAAATTGTGACTAATGATTTACGGTTAAGTTTAAGTTTGGATTGTAATATGCTAAAGTTTATCTCGAGATTTATTAAAGAGTTTAAATTATAAAGTTATGAGTTTGTTGACGACTAGAGAATGTGGAAGTTTAGTTGGAGAAAAAAAAAAGAGAAGAGCTAAGGTTTTAAATTGAGTCGTACGAAGTACGATTTATAAGTTTATTAAATTTTAAGTTTAAAGAGATGATAGCAAAATTTTGGTTTAAAGTATTTTGGAAGATATGAAATAACTTTGAAGGAAAAATTTAAATTTCAAGTTGTGCCCTATGATTTATGATTATAATTTTTGTAGATTTTGAGTTTAAGGTTTCGATATTGGATATCAAAAAAAAATGTGGTAAAAAAATTGAAGGAATGAATTTTGATTTTGAAAGCATGTGTGAATTATGAAATCAAATTGATAAAAATCGTACATCATAGGATTATGGTTGATAAGTGCATAAAATTTTGAGTTTAAATTTGAACTTATAAGCTAAGAGTTTCTCTTGAGGTTTATTAGAAAGTTTTAAGTTATGACTATGTTTGACAATTTAGACGAGTTAGACATTATGGTAGATTATTTTGAGAAAATTTTGAGGAACTCAAATATGGATTTAGAACTTATATTGATAGGCAACCAAGATAGACATAAGTAGTCCATATTAATATTACTCATGACCATGATAGTTGTACACAAGTGTAGTTAGTCATCGACCAAACTATGTGGCTATAACTTCATATTGACTTACTCGACCTTCCCTCAAATCTAGATCTTTTATCGCGACCATCTAATTGTTGAAACTTAGAAATGATTAGAATTATTCCCTTGACCATACCCTTATCTAAGAGACAATCTTCTCTGTAGAAACCTTGTCCCTAGCTTCTTTCACTTTGATCTACAAGAATTCCTAAATTATCCTTATTGCGTGCTTTAACTTTTTTTACTTTTGTGCATTATTTATTACCTTATGAGAACCCACTTTCTATTTTGATCATTTGGTGTTCCCTATAGTGACTTTAATATTTGGAGCACAACACTAGACTTTTCCTTCCAACAAATTTCATATGCAAGACCTAGACGAGCTCAGCTTCATGTTGGTATATCATGTCCCACTAAAACACGTTCCCTTGTACTCTATTTTTATGATACGACTTTCAGGTCATAAAGACTAAATTTCATCTTCCTACCCTACTTTAAAATTTCTGAAGAGATTAAAACTCTTTCTTCCCCTTCGACCCTACCTACCCTAGCTACTCATAAATTTTGAAGACGAATTCTTTTAAGTTGGGTAGGATATAAAACCCCCTTAAATTTCTACTATGATTTTTTTATAAATAATTTGGTACTGATCTTTGTACTTCGTATGTATACATCGCGTACGAATTTGTCGTATTGAACATCGCGTATGAATTTGTATTTTCGTATGGCTCGTCTAGTGCGAATATGTGCGAGGTACATATTTTTGAGAAAAAAGTTTTATTTTTATATAGAAATATAGCTTTCGGATAATAGCTAATAAATATCCTTATTCAGTTGTTTTATTTATTTTATTTGCAGAAAGCATCGTATTAAGTAATTTCCAAGGTTATTTATTTATTTTAAAAAAAGGCTATTTAAGTTTTGGTAATTGAGCAAGTTTTATATAAATATTTTAGATTTATGCGAGCTACACAAATTTAATTCATATATAGAATATGCTTTTCGAAATTAATAAATATAACTATTTTTTTATTCGAAAATGAAATTGGAATTTTGTGATATTTAAAATTTAGTTATTCATGAAAAATTATTTTAGAAAAGATTTTCTGTAGTTGATTTAAAAAAGCTTTTAAATTTAAATATGAATTATATAGATCGAATCGGATTGGATTGGGTCGAGTGTTTCAAATCGATTTGAACTAATGATGGAATTATCCATCGGGAGTTTAAACTCGTCCGAGTCCTTATCCAAATCGGAGCACCACCCCCTACATAAGAGGCTCATTTGCTCTTCTCTATAAATTCTACAACCACATCGTGCATCGTGTCTGTGACCACCAAAATCTTATTCCCTCGTACAGCCGTCCACATCGTATCCGACACCCCGGACACGACGACAATAATCACACAACCCACGTCTGCCCAGCACCACACCTCCTCTATGTCGCCACACCGACAGCGTCCCGACAATCCCACCATCACCGCCATCATCCTGGTCGCCTGCACCAAGCCCAGCCTCTAGCGGCGACAACACAGTCCCCGTCTCGTCTACGGCCGAGCTCAGACTTCACCGCCACCGACCTGCCATACCGCGGACACCACCCCCAAACAACCACCGCCACACAAATCTCGCCAACACCGCCACCGAAGCTCGCCCGACCACCCTTCACACCTTCCAACCCCGCGTCTCCGACACCCAGCACCAGGTCACAGGCGGCCGACCCAAACTACCACCGCCATCACTGCTATCACCACCCCGTCACAATCATCACCACCACCAGATGAAAAGGAAAAGGGGAAAACGAAAGTCCGCTCACCTCCGTCGGTCCGTGAACGCCAGAGTCGAACCCACCACAGACTCTCTCCGCCCCATGTCAGCAGCGTCCTCTCCCTCTTTCTTCTGCGATCGCGCCGCCCCAGGCACCGTCGCGCCGGCCGTTCCGTTCCCGATCTCCGTCGTCGCTGTCCGGTGGCCGCCCGCCTCGAATTTTCGCCACCGCACTCGCAGTCGCTGTACCGGAGCAGTGCCGACCACCGAGTCTCCTTCGCCTCTCAACGGCTGACGCCACCGCCCAGGACTCCGCCGAGTGTAGCACCAAACTCGCGGCGAAGCCATCCCGGCCTCTGCACAATCGCAAGACCCACAGCGAGTTCCGCCCCTCCGATGTCGGAGCCGCGACCGATCAGTCGACCCCGTGAGTCCCGATCTCCCCCGCCCGCTCTCGTCTTCCCTCTGATTTACTTTTCCCTCTCTCTTCTTCCTTTCATATTCTCCCAATTTTTGCTACTTTAGTAATTTTTCTCTCTCGAATAGAGAGAAGAGTAGCAGCTGTGTATGTTTCTTTCCTTTTTTCCCCTTTATTTATTTGTCATTATTATCACTATTATTATGGTTACTATATTACTAATACCTACTATACCGTATGTGTGGAAATATGTACTGTATACATAAAGGTTATTATAATTATTTTTTATCATTATTATTATTAATATCATTAGATATATATTGGAGTCTCTATTATTATATATTTCAAATATATATAGTAAAAATTTACCTAAAAACTTATTAACCCATAAATGTAGCTTCCAATTATTTAATATATTATAGAGTATTTTTTTGAATACTTATCTAGTTAATAAATATAGTTCTTCTATCTATAAATATAGTTCTTCTAGTTAATAAGTAGTTGTCACGACCTGCACCCCTTTTCGGATACGAGATGTCCAAGCCCAGCCTACGCCGCGGTATCGGCGGTAGTACGCTGTCTAGACCGCAATAAACAAAATGCTCACAAATACTAACTGCTCATTCACAACAACTAAATCAACTTTATGAAATATAGAAGTTTTACATTTGAAGAAGATATAAGCTTTTACATTTATAGAAAACTACCACACAACTACAAGTCTTCTATGGTTTAGCCTTCGAGTCTCTATCTCCCCCTCGTATGGTCCAGCGCAAGAGTAGGCAACCTCACCTATAACAACGATCCAGTCAAAAAAGGAGCAGAGTACAACCATATTGCAATTAATGTTGTTAGTCCAAAATAAGTTAGAACAAGCGAGAAACAATGATGACAAAGTATATAAAGAACTAGTACTAGCCAGGTATGAACGATCAAGATATGAACTAGCAAAATGTAAACTAGCAAGATGGGATCTAACAAGATATAAACTGGCAGATGTAAACTAGCAAGATATGAACTAACAAGATAATGGACTAGATAAAGAAAAAATAGGAACCACTATGTGTGTGAAATACCTTTTAATATGTGAACGGCTGGGCTAATACGGTACATCATACGATGGCTATCATTCAGTTTACGGCTAACTCATACGTGGGTGTGACTTAGCTATCATTCGGTAACGATAATTGAGTTTGTTCATGTATTTATCGAGTATTTCCCCTTCTGACTCTCCAACAATCGATAACGGTCAATGATACACTAAGAGGATATGATAACTACAGTGTCACATCGTGTCTCAATGGAATATCAAGCAATGACTCAACGGGATATCAAACAAGAAAACTATAGAGTAAACGTTATAATAAACTAAAACATAAATGCAATACTATACTTGCCTGAATCCTTGCACAAACCGTAGTCACAAGTAAAGGATGAGGGAATGCCGATCTAGAAGCTGTCAACCTAAAAATATCGCACCACGAACCGTGCACGAAATCACAAATCAATTCTAATGTTCTAGTTATAAATAGTGGCTAGTTGGGTTACTAATCTAATAATAATAATTAATTCTGGAATAATTCACTTAAAAACCTAATTTAACCTAATAATAATCTGAATATATCTAACATGCAATTTTGGCCATCAAATCGTGTTTTTCAATTTTGGAAACCATGGCACGCAAATCGAGACGTATCGTTGACTTTTTAGTCAAATGATGTGAACTCTAGATTTTTAAAGTGCACCTTGGTAGATGTCAGCTCCACGAGTGTGCTGGAATCAACCGTGCCGCAATGCTTTGGTCAAAAGATATCGCCGTTATGGCTAATCGTGACCAAAACGGGATCAACCGATCAGTTCTGAGTTCAACAGAATAAATAAAATACTAGATGAACGAAATAATTTTTGGGAAAAATATATGTCATAGAGTCTGCATTAGCTTTCCGAAACTTCAAACGGTTCATTATTTCGATTTCTGGTTCTCCCGGAATCTCGAAACACCAAAACGTGTCAAGTTTCGGACAACCGACACTCTACGAATTTTCCAGAAATTTGGAAGCAATTATACAAAAATAAATTATATATTAAGAAACTATACCTCAATATGCTTCCAACAAAAAAATGGTGCACAAAAGCATGTCGGGGTTGGCGGAATCGCTTCGGAAGTCAGAAATCCTAGATGAGTTCTCCCACAAAAGGCGGCTGGAATTTAATTAGGGTTTGTAAATGTACATGCATATATATAGAGAGAGAGAGATTATTGTACCCCCCCCCCCCCCCCCCCCCCCCCCCCCCCCCCCCCCCCCCGGTTGGATTATTGGGTAATTAATTATTTAATTTAGAAATCATTTAAAAATTATTTTAAGTCCAAATAAATCAAATAAATTGCAGAAAAATCCAGAAAATTCTAGAAAACTCTAAAAAATATTTCTAAGTGTCTAGAATAAATAAAATATTTTAACACAAAATATCAGTGTGACCTCGCAGTAAATTCCAAAACCTATAAAGTATAAATTATATATGTTTTAATTATATAAAAATTCCCAAAATTCTAAAAAATCCAGAAAAATTCTAAAATATTCTAGAAATATTTTTAGTCATTTAAAGCCCAATAAAAATATTTGGTCCAAATACTCCCGTATGACCTTACAGTAAATTCTGAAAGTCCTTAAAAATAATAAAACCTTAAATATTAAATACCTAAAAATATCCAAAAATTGTAGAAAAATATAAGATAGCTAAATAATACATATATACCTATCTAGAGGTCATATGACCTTAATATGGTCATAGCCCACCTACAAGCTTTTGCATGACTCACAATGACCATAAAATTAATAAACAAATAAAATTAAAAAAATCAAAAATTTGAAAAGTGGGCTTACAATCTACCCACCTTAGAAAAATTTCGTCCTCAAAATTTCAAAAGATACAAAGGCACAACCAAGAATATCCTCAAAATATGACATGACCAATCGATATGAATAAGCACGACAAAGAATATATTCAAGAAAATAATGTGATGAACGATAGAATTAAAATCTAAATACGTTTTAAATATAGTAGAAGGAAAGTAAATAGATTTAAAAGATGACAATTCAAAAATAGAAAATATGATAAAATAAAGAACTACTAGTTGTAGAGAAGGTGGTAACAAGAAATAAGACATCAAATAAATTGAAAGTAAAAAAATTTAATAGTCGTATGCCAATAAAAGATATAGTCGCTATGATATTCGAAAATCATAAGTATATCCGAAGTCATTTAACCGAGAATCCATGCCTCGCCAGTGTACATCTGGCTGCCGTGAACCCTTGGTTTCATGACTCAAGTATAATATGTTATCGAACACTTTATCAACTCTACCCAATATTGACATAATAAATCAAAAGATCAATAATATAACTATGATATAGTTTTAGTAATATTCGACAACCTACGCATACTTAAAATTATTTCAACTTAGGGGTCATGCCACGCCAGTGCGCTGCTGACTGCAGTGAACCCGCAGTCTCCATAATTCAAATAAATAGGAACAGTGCACATCTGCCTTACCATTGTATGTCACCGAAAATTATTTTAACTATATCCTAAGAATTTCAAAGGAACTTCATAAATTCAATTAAGTCGATCATGATAAAAAAATATAAGTATCTGTCCTTGAGTAAAAGTATCAGTTTTGAAAACAAAACGATCACAAAATGAACGAAGACAACTTGAATTAATATATAGATAATTGAACCAGATTAGGAATTAAAAATAAAATGATTGCAAAATAGTTTTGAAAATAAAACAAGGTTTAGAGAAGGAGGAAGATAAATGGCACAAATGATCTAAATTAGGAATTGAATTCTATGAAGGCCTAACTTACCAAACTATATTCTACCAACCTTGGATCCTACCAATATGTCAAAACAAAATAACATATTCTCTTAGAAAAATCTTCGATTTATCCATGTCTAGAATTCAATAAATCATTGGCTAAATCACATAGCCTAATTAGCAACCTAACTACCCAAGGGTCAAATTGAATAAGGGACTCCTAGTCCTAGTCATTCTCTAAAACTAAATTAGTCCTAGTTGTGAATGAGCACATAGTCGCAGGCTTGCAGTAGTACTGCTAACTTAAGTACTACCACAAGTTCGCAATCTTTTGCGAAATCAGACCTGCATGGCCACCATAAAAACTTGTCACGACCTGCACCCGCTTTTCGGATACGAGACGTGTCCAAGCCCAGCCTACGCCGCGATATCGGCGGTAGTACGCTGTCTAGACCACAATAAACAAAATGCTCACAAATACTAACTGCTCATTCACAACAACTAAATCAACTTTTGTAACACCCATTTAGGAATATGTATTTAATTAGGCTTATATGTATTTCGGACCTGTATTTATTTTCTCAGATTCTGGCCTGTAATTGTGTTTTGGCTTAACTTGCGGATTTTGGTTTCCTCGTAAAATGGGTTTTTGGACCTGGCGTGGTTTTATTTTGTGGAGAAGGAATTGGTTTGGTTTCGTTTAGTATGCATTGGACCACACTTAGCTAACCTCCACCCTCAACATAACATACCCTCCTTCATTAAAACTCTACCTAACTTTCTCTCTCCTCATAACTTCCATTAATTTCTTCATCTTCTTCTTCCTTCCTCTACCAACACCATAGGCAAGTGCACCTTGCCACCAAATAAGCACCCCATTTTATTTATCCATTAGCAAGATTAGGCCATGGTGAACAACATTAGAACTTGGTATTTTGTGATTTGGAGCTTCCATTTTTCTAGATCTAAGTTTTAACCATTTTCGGATTTTCTTGGTTTTGATCTATTAAACTTAGATTTTTGCTTGTTTTGAGGCTTCCATGTGGAAGAGAATTCAATTTTACACAAGTTAGAACTTTGAAAATCCAAATTGGTTTTGTTTTGGCTAAGTTATGAAGATTGGAAATTTGGAGTTCTTGGGGTTTTCTCTCGGCCTGTTGGAGAAGAAGACCTCTCGGCCAGCGCTTTTAGCACTGGGCTGAACCGCGCAACCCTCCCTCGGCCAGCGCTTTAGCGCTGGACTGACCCGCGCTCGGCGCCCTTTGGCGAACCGCGCTCACTCCTAGCGCCGTCGACGCTAGCGCAATCTGATCCCAGCGCAGTTCTCCCCAGCGCAGTTCATTCCCCAGCACAGTTCATTCCCCAGCGCAGTTCATCCCCCCCAGTGCAGTCCATTCCCCCTGCGCAGTCCATTCCCCCTGCGCAGTTCATTCCCCTAGCGCAATCAGACCCCAGCGCAACCAATTTTGCCCATGATGGTTTTGGTTTTATTTCCTTGAGCTTGGCTTCTCTTTTGTGGATTAGAGTTCTGAGATCTTGTTCCACACAACACGACTGTCTCGACCCAACACGACCTGGCACGATTTTTGGTGTTTTGCTTATGACTAGTACGGTCTTCGTCATTTCTGTAATTTATGATCCTAATACTTTCTGATCTTCTTAGTAGTGACCCGATGGGGTGCGCTCTTAACTTGTAACATGTGATTCATAATTCTCTGTAACTGGATAACTTGATAGTGGCCGTGGCGGCGCACTCCTGACTTGTAACTTGACTTGACTTGATGTTGTTGCGATGGCTAACTTGACTCATATAATCAACTCTGACTCCGGGGTGTTCATTCTTGTTGCTTCGTGCAATCCACTTGTCTTGTCTTGTCTTGTCTTGCATCATGTCTAGGACGTGACTCCCTGGTTACCACGGTCAGGGATTCACACTGAATACGGATTAGGCTAATGACTAGATTAAACTATAGTTTATGGAGAATTTCCAGTCACAGGCGATCTCGTTATCTGGGCGCTTTAATGGACTTGTAGCCTACCGACGAGTAGGGCACATTTCTAGCACACTGTCATGTGTTGCACCCTCTAAATCACCTAAGGGTATATCATCTCCTGGACGATGTACCCAACCATACTCTCAACCCGCAAAAGGATAACTGGATTGTCCGCAGGGCTTAGGACTGGGAAGTTCTCACTTGCATCTTGTTAGTAATTAGGCTTGTGATAACCCTAGTTAGTTAAGTAGTAAGCCGTAGTATTTGCTTGGCCGCTTGTGAATAGTTGGTGTCCAGCCTTGTCTAAGTCTCGTCTAGTCCCTGTACCTGGTACTCTTATACATGATTGTTTTACTTATCTTTAACAATAAATGGGTAGAGACATAGAGCTATTCAGGCAGAGGGTTACAACCCCGGTCCTTATTTCGTTTAAGGGTTGTAACCTGGCTCCCGAAATGGTTCCACGTCCCTAGTCGTTTATTGTCCTGTTGTACTCTTTATTACTTATACTTTTCTTATTTTCTTATGATCTAATATGCTGGCTTTTGTTTTATTTTGTGGCCTCCTTGTGGCACTTGCTCTTTCTAGGGTTTGATCCAGCTGGTTTTGTGTGGCCAGATTTCAGAGCAGCACCCAAGGATCTACCGAACCTCCAGCCCAATGGTGGCGACTAGAAGGAACCCGGGCTACGAGTGGGTTTTCTATTTTGTTTCACTCACTACATTGTAAAATTATTCTTTTGAGGCGTTTAGCCGACGAGCACCTGTTAGCTCGATGCATATTTACTTACTGTCTGCCTACGGGCTGTAAACATGATTGACAAATCCTAGGATTGATCATGTATGACTAAACTCTTGCTAGTCCTCGTATTTTGTATGACTAGCTTCATGATCAGCTGAATATGTAATATTTGGGATGCCTTTTATTGTATATTTGGTGGTCTAACATCTTGTACTATATTACTTGCTTGAGATTGAGACAATAGGCTTAACCTTAAGAGACGTTGGCTTGTAGTAAACCCTCATATCTAGACAGCCGTGACCGTATAGCGAGGTGGATTCCATTTCAATATACGTAGCTGGCTATGTACGCCCCTGCTCTCCAGTATTCTGGTTCTGGGACGTGACATGGTTTAAGTGGTGGCCCATGCAGGTCTTGGCATTCAAGAATGTGAGGGTTTACCAAATAGATGTCTCAATAAGTATTCGCCCTTGATCTCTGCTCGTATCTTCAAATCCCTGAGAATCTTGACCTGATCACGTGCTTGTATCGTGATCTGTCCTGGTCCTTCCTTATTATTTTTTATGTCGTCTTCTTCAGCGGCATTGTTCCTGGACCTGCCGATCAGCAAGACGGAGCATCTCCCGTGGACCAGCCGTAACCTGGAGATCAAGCCAGCATTCCGGAGTGGCCTCCAAAGTCGTGCCTACCGGAGGAAAACCACCAATTCAGCCCGTTCAGCCTGCAGAGCCTGATGATGGCACTTTGGTGGGTCTCATCAGGTCCCTATTAGCTTCCCAGAATCGTCGCGGAGATGTCTTGCACCAGGCGGTGGCAGACGCTTTGACCAGAGGAGGTCATCAGGGTAATAGCGCGGCCAACAGCTTCAAACGCTTGAACCCTCCATTCTTCGACGGCAGCGAGGATGCGATTGCCACGGACGCTTGGCTTCAGGATACCGAGGTGGTTCTGGAAACAGCTAGGACGCCTGAGAATAAGAAGGTGGCAGTGGTACGCCTGCAGTTGCTAGACTTAGCTCGCAGTTGGTGGGCGGCGCAGGCCGTAGGATTAGCGGTGCCGGTTACTTGGGTGGTGTTTAGAGAAAGATTCCAGACGAAGTATTTCGATGCTGTGGCTCGGTACGACCTGCAGACGAGGTTACCAACTTGAAGCAAGGTGGCAGAACGGTCGACGGTTATGCATCTGAGTTTTCTAGACTCAGTAGGTTTGCCCCCACCTTGGTGACAACCGAGTTTGATAGGGCCCAGCGGTTCCAGCAGGGGATGCATTTGGAGATCTTGTTGGCAGTTGAGCAGTTCGAGCACCAGACGTTCGATGCAGTATTGAGGGCAACTAGGAGGCACGAGTACACCTCCCAGAGGATCGTGGATAGGACCGGAGGTAGGAAGCGGTCCCATAATCAGATACACCAATCATCAGCTCCAGCCCCGGCAGCAAGGGGTTTGACCATTGGAACTCCGAGGCGGGCGGCCTCAGTAACGTCGGTTCAGCATTCAACCCCAATGTACCCGCAGCAGCAGAAGCAGAAGCAGACTTCCGCGATGGGATGTTCTCATTGCGGAAAGCCAGGGCAGTGGTGGCAGATTGTCACAGGACGCAGAGATTGTGCCTGGCTTGTGGAGAGCAGATCACAAGATAGGAGCCTGCCCGAATAGGGGTAGTTCGTCCACTTCCAACCTAACCAGTCCGTCGGTTAGGGGACCAGCACCTATGCAGCAGTACCCGAGGCCATTGTTGCCTCAGGCCCAGGCGTTTCAGCAGCAGAACCAGCAGCAGCCCAAGTGCAGAACAGGCAGAGAGGTTTCCAGCAGAGGGGACCCGCAGCCAGAGGACAAGGTCAGGCAATAATGATGACTATGGAAGAAGAAGTTGCACCAGTTGAGGTAGTGGCAGGTACTATTCTTGTCAACTCCTCTCCAGTATCGGTATTATTTGATTCGGTGCATCGCATTCATTCATGTCTGCACGATTCATGACACGGATAGGATTGGAGCCCGAGTCATTATCAGTAAGGCTCAATATACTTACTGGTAATGGTCTTGTGGGAGAGCAAGTATTTTTCTCGTGTCGGATCGTAGTTAGCGGTAGAGAGTTCCCCGCTAGATTTATAGATTTCCCTATGACAGACTATGATGTAGGCTTAGGCATGGATTGGTTGAGGAACCAGTATGCTAGGATAGACTGCCATGTTGGCAGGGTTGTCTTTAGTATTCCAGGTGAGCCAGAGTTTTTATTTTCCAGAGGCGCAGTGGAGCCATCCCCCAGTATTGCGGATGGCAGTAGCAGCGGTACAGTTACCCGGATAGTTGAAGAGTTTTCAGATGTCTTCCCAGAGGAACTTCCAGGGATGCCGTCAGAGAGGAAGATCGAGTTCACTAATACTTGATCCCGGGACAGCACCAGTATCAAAGCGAGTCTACAGGATGGCGCCTTCTGAGTTGGAAATTTTGTACAAGATGATTAAAGAACTCAGGACCAAGGGATTCATTCGTGCAAGTGGATCGCCTTGGAGAGCCCTGATGCTTCTTGTGAAGAAGGAGGATGGTACGTTCAGATTATGTGTAGATTATCGTACCTTGAACTCAGTGACAATCAAGAACAGATACCTCTCCCGAGGATTGATGACTTGTTTGATCAACTCAAAGGGGCTTCAGTGTTCTCGAAGATAGACTTACGGTCAGGATACCACCAGATCAGAGTCAGAGAGCAGGACATCTCGAAGACAGCTTTCTGATCTAGGTATGGACATTAGGAGTTCCTTGTTATGCCCTTCGGAGCAACCAATACGCCAGTCGTATTCATGGACCTCATGAATCGTACCTTTATGCCTTACTTGGATCAGTTCGTGATCGTGTTCCTAGATGACATCCTGGTCTATAGCAAGAGCGAAGCAGAGCACGAGCAGCATCTCAAAATCGTCCTTCAGACGCTTAGAGAGCATCAGTTGTACGCCAAGTTCAGTAAATGCGAGTTCTGGCTCGATCGTATTTCGTACTTGGTCACATCATTCCCGAGGAGGAGTGGAAGTAGATCCCCAGAAGATTGTGGCTATCGAGTCATGGCCAGTGCCTAGTTCAGTGGCAGAGGTTTGCAGCTTCTTGGATTGGCCGGCTACTACCGGTGATTCGTTTCAGATTTCTAAGGATTTCGGCACCGATGACCCAGTTGACCCGTAAGGATGTGCAGTTTGCTTGGACATCAGAGTGTCAGGAATCATTTGAGAAGTTGAAGCGAGGTTTGATAACGGCTCCCATTCTCACACTTCAGATAGAACGGAGGATTCTCAGTGTATTGTGATG
>JANAVB010043760.1:0-16560 GCA_029216955.1 Iris pallida | reverse complement strand
CACAGCAGCAGGGGGGTTTTTGGGGCTGCTGTCCCCCCCCCCCCCCCCCCCAAAACACATTTTAATAGCAGCAGCAACAGCAGAAAAAACAGCAGCAGCAGCAGCAAAATGAGCAGTAGTGCAGCCCCCAATAGTCCCCTTTAAACCCCCATAAAACCCCCCTATATATATACCAATATATACATATATATATCCACATATATACCTATATATATAACCATATATACCCCTCTAAAGTGGCCTATGAGTGGGTATGTGGAGTGGGATTAGAGTGGATTAAAATTTGTGGGTTGGAGCTTAGCTATAGTGAGAAATAGAATAGTTGGATAGTGAGTGGAGGGGTAAATTTGAGTTAGGAGTGTCGGAACGCGTCCAAATTTGAGATGGGACTTAGATATGTGAATTAGATTTTGTGGTAGGCTCCTAAGATGGTATCACATGATATCATTGAGTATCTTACGATACTCAAGATAATGGGTAAATCAACAACATGGACCGTAAGATGGACTGGATGTCCACTTTACCTAGGAAACTTGGTAGGTAATGTTAGTGTAGGTTAGTATCCTACTACCCTAGGAAGCCGGGAGAGAAACTCCTAAGGTAAAACTACTTGGCCTTAGTACTAGAGTACAAGGGTAAACGGGATAAGTAGAGATAATATCCATTTCTCAACATATGAGTTTAATACTTTAAGATATAGCTAAAATTAGGATATTATGGTTGGTAATGGTTAGGAATAGTGGACTTGGACTAGTTTTGACCTTGGTTGACCACTGTTGACTATTTTGACCAAAAGTCAACAACCGAAGCCTAAAATTGACTAGAACTTGACCAAACTTGACCAGTTGACCCAAAGTCAACTGTTAGTCAACATTAGTCAAGTTTGACCTAAAGTTGACCTAGAGTTGACCTAGGGTTGACCAGAGTTGACCAGTTGACCAAAAGTCAACTGTAAGTCAACTGTTGACTTAAATCGACCTAGTTTAATTTTGTTTGACTTGCATTGACCCAGTTTGACTTTGTTAGGCCTAATATGACTTAGATTGACCCTGTACAATCTAGTTTGACCTTGTTTGACCCAGATTGACTTAGTTTGACATGTTTGACCTAGTTTGACTGTATGACTTAATTTTACTTCCAAACCATTATATTGATACAGTATTCCATCTATAGGTCCTCGAGGCCTGTTCTTGGACTCAGTCGATCTATCCATCACATTACAGGCGAGTACATTCTCTGATAACTTTTCCAATTTACGATAATTGTTATAATTCATGTAATTAGTTAGATATGCTTGTTCTCGACACATTGGTCACACGGATTGGTATTCATGGATCTCGACATGAGATGTTATTCCTCGTTATCTTTATGTATTGTGCAAGCTCCCTTGTAGTTCTTGTGCAGTATATGGACACCGATTCTCGAGGAGACTTGCTCCCTTCTCGCAGAATCCCGTGTCGTAACGTGTCTTGCTTGGATCCACTCTACCAGTCGGAGGCGGGGAGTATTAGTGTAGATATGTTGTCAAAGCCTATTGTGCACCCATTGTGCACCTATTGATTGTGAGTGTTGATCATACACCCCACGTATGATTAGCCAGGCCTGTTTCTATTGTGCAAGTTCCCAAACCGGCCACATATTGTAGCTAGTACTCACACACCTAGATAGATGATTCTTGATTCTTGTACATGCCATAATCAGTTTATTTGCCTTATTCTAGCTCTAGATTTACAGCTTACCTTGCCATGATACTCACATGTACATTCCATAATTTCTTGTATATACTCTCTATTTACAGTCTTATAGCTTTTGTCATATCTTGTGAATTGTTGTTAGTTGATTGTACTCGTTCCATCCTGACTGGATATGTTGACAAAATATTACAGATGTTGATGAGGAGGATTACTGTACCTACTACGGTCTGGATGACGTAGTGGGCTTAGACTTGGAGACCTTGGTTCAGCAGGGCTTAGCTCCGCCCGACGAGCCTCTAGCTTAGTTTAGTTAGAGTAGATATTTTGGACTGGATCTTGTCTCCAGCTTGCTACTTATGTTATGATATTATATTTGGGATTGTATAACTATATTACTTTGTGTCTCTCTCGTTGTTGAGCTGGATATTGCACTTGTGGTTTATATCTATCTGGTTTTTCGTGCCATGATTCTTTCTTCTAGATTGTGATTGAGTTTATCAGTATTTCATATTATATTCCTCCGTGCGGAGATGACATGTTATTATATACTATTTGTTGGCTAGTAGACCTACAGTATTCTACGCTATTTTTACGGTGTAAGCTGGGCGTTGTCACGTACTTGTGCCCCTATTTAGGGTGCGGGTCGTGACACGTTTTTAGTGGTGGCCCATGCAGGTCGAAAGTCGCAATTAGTACGATGTCGTAGTGGCGCTCGACTTAGACTGTTGTTACGAACCTGCGGTACGTATCTAGGATAGGCTATAGGCTAAGTTACTCAAACACAAAATAGGAAAACATCTACTTGCTGATCTTTTAACTGTCCTTTTGATATTGATTTTTGCATTCTAATTGTCCTCCTTGATATAATATTTCATGTGCCATATTGATTTCCTTCTTTTATTCTACCTTCAGGATGGTGCAGACCAGGTCCCAGCATCCTAAGTCCGCGGACGTGGAGAGGTCTGCTATGACTCGCGGACCTGATCCAGACACTCCTGTTGCAGTCGGGGTGTCGGCAACAGCTCTTGGGGGCGCTCCTCCGCCAGTTTCGAGGGCTGACCCCGGGCTTGCTACGACTATTCCGGCCGCAGTACCAGTGGTTGATATGGGCGCTCTTCCTCCTCCTGCACAGCGGATTCCTCCGCTAGTTGCAGACGTACTTCCCCCTCCACCTCCTCTGCCTACAGATGTGGGGCATAGGGGTGAGCATATAACGGTTGAAAACCGAAAACCGAACCGAAATATGACAAACGGTTCGGTTTTTCGGTTATCGGTTCGGTTTTACGGTTTAAAATTTTGAAAATTTGAAATAACGGTTCGGTTTTCGGTTCTTCATCCGAAAAATCGAACCGAACCGAAAACCGATTTAGATTTAGTAATTTATCAAACTATCCACAATATACATATACTAATGTTTATTAACCCCTAACTGAGCGCACTCTCTTCTCCTATTCTATGTCGGTGCTTCTTTGAGCATTCTCTCTATCTACCATCAATCTATATATATTAATATCTTTCACTCTATGTAATATAACAATTTATAAATACAATAATGTCATATATTTTTAAAAATTTGTTATTTAAATAGGCTCATTTTGCTAAAAACTTGAAGGCCATGCACATTGGCCCATGAAACCGAACCGACCGAAAACCGAACCGAATTAATTCGGTTCGGTTTTGTTCGGTTTTTATAAAAACGGTTCGGTTTTCGGTTTTGAGAAATACGGTTTACGGTTATTTCGGTTTTCACATATTCGGTTCGATTTGAACCGAACCGAACCGATGCTCACCCCTAGTGGGGCAGATGCTTACTTTCCTCCAGCAGATGCTAGAGGCTCAGAGAGCCCAGACCGAGGCTCAACAGAGGCAGACAGACGCGATGCGTCAGGGCATGGAGGATGCCCATCAGTTGGCCCTTACAGCCGTGGAGCAGAGGGCTCCGCATCATGGGGCGCGTCCGAGGTACGGAGATATCCAGGACTTCAAGAAGCTCGGGCCCCGTAACTTTAGCGGGACCGAGGGTGTGGTCTATGCCGATGATTGGCTCGAGGATATCGAGCGGCAGATGAGGGCCTCCCGCCTCGCAGGCGACCTGAAGGTCGAGGCGGGGTAGGTTTGCATTTGCTAGACATTGCACGCACCTGGTTCAGGAACGAGCCAGCCCTAGCTGGAGAGGGCCATACTTGGGCAGAGTTCAAGCTTCTCTTCTAGTAGAAGTTCTTTTCCCCTACAGATAAGATCGACCTGGTGAGGCAGTTCCAGGATCTGCAGCAGGGCAGTTTATCTGTGGAGGAGTACACCGCAGAGTTCGGCCGTCTGAGCCGATACGCGGAGTACATGGTTCGAGACCCGGAGATCAGGGCGAGCCGTTTCAGGGAGGGGCTGACCTGGGATATCAAGATCCTCATTCCCTCCTTTTATGAGACTTATACCCAGATCTATGCGGAGGCCCGCAAGGTAGAGCGGGAGTGGGGCTTGAAGCCCAAGAGGGATCACGATCTTTTCTCGGGGGCTACTAGCAGCGCGGGGGGCTGCTAAACGCCCTCATCTTCAGCATTGTTCTTTCCAACATCACCAGCCGCAGGTTCAGGCCAGAGCACAGGTTCAGCGGGTGCAGCACACTCAGCCGAGACAGGCACAGCATGGGACTCCTTGCCACTTCTGCAAGAAGCCTGGTCATGTCTGGGAGGTTTGTCGGAAGAGGCTAGGAGTGTGTCTCTTTTGCGACGACGCAGGACATCAGTTGAGGGAGTGTCCAGTAAACCCTCGTGTTACTGGTACAGCTCAGAGGGCGCTGGCGAGAGTACCTGCAGTGCAGCCGAGGGATCCACTTCCGACCCAGCAGCAGCGGTTTGTACAGCACCACCAGCCGCGGGGTGTTCAGGGCAGGGCTTTTGCTCTTACAGTCGAGGAGATCGAGCCAGTCGCAGATGTTGTTGCAGGTTCGGTTCTTCTTGATTCTTTTCCTGCCTTAGCATTGTTTGATTCAGGTGCTACGCACAGCTTTGTGTCAGTTTCTTTTACACTTAGGCACAATATTATTGCTGAATATCAGGGTAGGACTTGCAAGATTATGACCGGAGGAGGTATTATCCTGGTTAATAATATTTGCAAGTGGCGGAGAGTCACTCTGGGAGGCTGGGATTTGAGCGCGTACTTGCTCGTAATGCTACTTTCGAGCTACGATGTGGTACTCGGTATGGACTGTAGAGCAGACAGAGTGTTGTTTAGTCCGCCAGGAGAGCCAAAGTTTCAGTTTGTCAGAGGAGCAGCGGAGCCGAGAGATGGATTCTGTGGAGCCTTATTGGCGGGACAGGAGTTGCCGTATCCATTTATTGCAGATTTCTTGGATGTCTTTCCCGAGGAATTGCCGGGGATGCCGCCGGACAGAGATATTGAGTTCACGATAGACTTGATGTCGGGCGCTGAGCCTATTTCTCAGCATGTCTATCGGGTCAACAACAGCAAGTTGGCGGAGCTGAAGAAGCAAGTCGACGAGCTGCAGGACAAGGGCTTTATCAGATCCAGTTCTTCGCCTTGGGGCACGCCAGTCCTGTTTGTCCCGAAGAAGGACGGTACGATACGGATGTGTGTCGACTATCGAGCGCTCAACAATCTTACTATCAAGAACAGGTATCCTTTGCCCAGGATTGATGACTTGTTTGATCAGTTGAGCGGCGCGAGGGTGTTCTCCAAGATAGACTTGCGATCGGGGTACCATCAGTTGAAGGTGAAGCGGGATGACATTCCGAAGACTGCTTTTCGTACCCGCTATGGCTAGTATGAGTTTACCGTCATGCCGTTTGGGTTGACTAACGCTCCGGCGGTATTCATGAACTTGATGAATAAGGTATTCCATCCATACCTTGATAAGTTTGTGGTGGTCTTCATTGATGACCTTCTCATCTATTCGAAGACGCCTGAGGAGCACGATGAGCATCTGCGGGTTGTGCTGGAGACTCTGAGGAGGGAGCAGCTGTATGGGAAGCTTTCGAAGTGCGAGTTCTTCTTGGATCTAGTGGAGTTCCTGGGCCATGTTATATCCGGTGATGGGATTTCAGTGGATCAGAGGAAGATTGCGGCGGTGGAGTCTTGGTCGACACCCAGTTCAGTTGCCAAGATTCGGAGCTTTCTGGGTTTGGCAGGCTACTATAGAAAGTTCGTGCAGGACTTCTCTCGAATAGCAGAGCCGATGACTAGACTTACCAGGAAGGACGTGGAGTTCGTCTGGACTGATGAGTGTCAGGCTGCTTTCGAGGAGCTAAAGAAGAGGTTGACGTCAGCTCCTATTTTGATGTTGCCATCTGGGTCCGGAGGATTCACGATCTACAGTGATGCTTCGGGGAAGGGTCTGGGTTGCGTTCTTCAGCAGCATGGGAAGGTAATTGCTTATGCATCTAGGCAGTTACGGCCACATGAGAAGAACTACCCGACTCATGATTTAGAGTTGGCAGCAGTCATATTTGCCTTGAAGCTGTAGAAAACACTATTTGTACGGAGAGCGTGTGGAGATCTTCACTGACCACAAGAGCTTAAAGTACGTGTTACCCAGAAGGAGCTGAATATGAGGCAGAGGCGATGGTTAGAGCTGATGAAGGATTTTGATATATCCTTACAGTACCATCTGGGGAAGGACAACGTGGTTGCGGATGCTTTGAGCAGGTATCCCGTGGCCATGTGTTTGACAATGGATCGTCACCTTCTGGCAGATCTGGAGAGCTTGGGCATAAAGGTGATAGTTTCTGGGTTTGAGGAGCAGATGTAGGGTCTTCATGTGCAGTCAGAGCTGATGGACAGAGTCAGAGCAGCTCAGTTTGAGGATGAGGCTCTGAGGTTCATCAGGGAGCAGGTCCGGGCAGGACTATTGGATGAGTTCTCTATAGCGAGAGATGGGTCGTTGAGGCATGGTACCAGATTGTGCGTGCCGAGCGGAGGACTTCGGGAGGAGGTTCTTCAGGAGGCGCATCGTTCTCAGTACTCTATGTATCCTGGTGCCAACAAGATGTATAGAGACTTGAGACAGCATGTTTGGTGGTATGGCATAAAATGCGAGGTGGCTCAGTTCGTTTCTAGATGCTTGGTGTGCCAGCAGGTGAAAGCCGGGAGGCAGAGACCAGGTGGATTGCTCCAGCCACTACCCATTCCTGAGTGGAAGTGGGAGCATATCACTATGGACTTTGTATCTGGACTTCCGCGCTCTCTAGGAGGGAAGGATGCGATTTGGGTCATTGTTGATCGATTGACCAAATCGGCCCACTTTTTGCCTTTCAAGGTGGGTTTGTCTACGGAGAGGCTGGCCGAGATGTACGTGCGGCAGATAGTCCGATTGTACGGGGTTCCAGTGAGCATAGTCTCGGATCAGGATAGCCGATTCACTTCCCACTTCTGGAGGAGTTTGCAGCTTAGCTTGGGCACATCGCTCAAGTTCAGTACCGCATACCACCCCCAGATAGACGGGCAGTCGGAGAGGACGATTCAGACCCTCGAGGATATGCTTTGTACCTGTATCTTGGACTTCGGGGGATCTTGGGAGGACCACCTTCACTTGGTAGAATTTGCTTACAACAACAGCTACCAAGCCAGTATAGAGATGTCACCTTTCGAGGCTCTATACGGACGGAGGTGCCGTACTCCCTTGTCTTGGGATGATGTCGGCGAGAGGGTTTTGCTTGGCCCTGAGATGGTAGTGGATGCTGCAGAGAAGGTCAGGGTTATCAGAGATAGACTTCGGGTGGCATAGGACAGGCAGCGGCATTGGGCCGATTGCCACCGGAGGCCGTTGGAGTTTGAGGTATAGTTAGATTTTTCTAGTATTTGAGTCTGATTGTGATTATTTTAGATCAAGCTTTAAGTCTTGTATTTTTGTTCTAGGTTGGTGATCTTGTGTTTCTGCGAATTTCTCCGACGCGTGGCACGATTCGTTTTGGTGGAAGCTTAGTCCACGATACATCGGACCTTTTTGTATCTTGGGCAGGGTCGGTGCAGTGGCTTACCGACTGGAGTTACCGCCCTTACTAGAGGGAGTGCACAACGTGTTCCATGTGTCGCAGCTGAGACGGTATGTGGCAGATCCCAGTCACGTTTTGGACCACTCCGAGATCGAAGTGGGACCGACTCTCAGCTATCCAGAGAAGCCGGCTGAGATCTTGGACCGAAGAGAGAAGGTGCTCCGGAACCAGGTCATTCCCTTGGTTCGCGTTGCATGGAGGCACCACTCTCCAGGTGAGTCTACCTGGAAGAGAGAGGACGACATGTGGGAGCGATTTCCATATCTCTTCGAGCCTTGAGGTAAAAATTTCTTTTCTTTCCTTGTTCTGTTTATGTTGCTATGTTAGTTTCGCCTTCAATTTTGAGGATGAAATTTTTTTAAGGTGGGTAGACTTGTCACTCCCACTTTTCAAAATAGGGGTAAAATGTGTTGGCCCATTGGTCATATGGTCAAACTGATTTTAATAATTGATCAAACTCTGTCTCGATATATGGAGCTAGTCAGGATATCTCGGACTCTTTGACATAATCAAGAACGGCTATCTACTCAGTTCAAGACCGAAGCGTTGTTTGCCTGTTCGAGTCTGTATTTCTTTGAGCAATGTAATCTTTTATTTTATTGAGTCCAGAAATACATTGTACACCGAATCGTACTGGCAAATAGGTTATTCTAAAATGATTTCAAAATATTTTTAAAATGTCCTTAGTTTTGAAAAACATTCGTATTTACAAAAGCTCCAAAAAGGTTTTCAAAATTCTTCAAAAATCTATTTTGAAAAACCCTAACCAAACCATGACAGAACTCGGCCAGAGTTCGGCCAGAGTTCGGTTAGTGGCCGTTTTGTTTTTGAATTCCTTGGAACTTGGTCCTCCTGCAGTTGCGGATTTGACCGAGATTTGCTCATCGAGTTCTGCCCGAATTCTGCCAGAATTCTGTCTTTGGAACTCCTATAAATAGAGAAAGATTTCGATCATTTTAACTCACTCATTCACTTTCAATCTTCTCTCTACTTAAAGCTTTCAGTCTTCCAAAGAGTTTTTCTCGAGCTTTAATTTTTAAATCCCAAGCCATTTACAATCCTCTAGTCGATTTGCCAGTGCGGTACGGTCTAGAAGTTTCTGAGTGATTGTAATCAGAAGGCTTGATAGAAGAATACCTCTTCACAATTGAAGTTGGACGAGTTCTTCCTATCAAAGTTCGCGTTGTAGAAGTTGCAAGGACTTCGTAAGAAAACTTGCGGTTTTGCCAATAGTGGATTCAACTGGTAGCAAGAGTTCTACCGACTGGACTAGTCTTCAACAGAGGAAAACCAGTATACATCGCTGTCTTTGCGTTTGCTTTCTTATCTCTGCCTTTACATTATTTAGTTGTGATTATTATTCTGTGATCTTGCTGCTAATAATTTTAATTAGCATTATTCTGCTGTCAACTCTATTCACCCCCCCTCTAGAGTATTCTGCTTTATGATTTCGTTCCTACAATTGGTATCAGAGCGGGTGTTACAGGTAAAGCAAGGTAACGTTACAATTATTTATTCATTTAATTAATTGTTATATAGATCACAGCACAACACATGGCAACTGTGAAATTCACAAGTGAAGGCCAGACCACAAACAGACCTCCACTGTTTGATGGTACAAATTATACCTATTGGAAAACACGGATGAGTTTCTTCTTGAAATCTCTTGACTTTGATTTATGGTCTATTGTTATTGATGGCTATCAAAAGCCACCTCGTATAAATGTTGATGGAGTTTTAATTGAAAATCCCAAAACAGATATACAGAGGAAGAAAAAAAAGGTCAGTCTTGACGCACGTGCTATTAACGCTTTATTTTGTACTTTTGACAGAACTGAATTTAACAGGGTGTCTATCTGTACAACTGCAAATGAAGTGAGAAAGCTTCTTGAAGTCACACATGAAGGCACGACTCAAGTCAAAGAATCAAAGGTCAGCAGACTTACTGTCACCCTCAGTTTCCAGAAACAGGGGTATTTTTTTCATTTTCCACTTTAAAAATTATTTTGGAATTATTTATTTATTTATTCTATTATTTTGGGGTTATTTGAATCGGGTTCGAATTTTAACTCATTCCGACTTGTTTTGACTTGTTTCGGGGACCCGGGGTAGTTTTGACCTTAGCGAGCCCACACACTAGCTAGCCATGGCCCACAATATTACCATCAAAAGTTAGAGGAATTTGTCATGACCCCATGGATTAGGTTAGACCTAATTAGAACTTTAGATTTATATTTTTAACCCCCAAACCCTAAGCAACCTTGTAATGAGCTAATAAAACAATAGAGGGACAAACTTGTAATTAGTGAAAAAGGGGGTTTGGAGCTAGCTTGGCCGGCCACATGTAGAGGGGGAGGAGAGAGAAAGGCATCACTTGTTCTCATCCACTTCTTCTTCTTCTTCTTCTTCTCCAAAGGTTCCTTCTATTTTTTAGAGCTCCATCATTGTTCCATCTCCACAAATAGGTAAACCCTTCTCTAAAAATTAATTCTCCTTCTCATGTAGATTGGTTAGAAACCCAATAAGAATGATTTCCATGGTTGTGTCTCCATTAGAGACCATTTTGTGTCCATTTGGATATTTCTAGGGGTGTCCAACATGTAGGTTTGTGTCCCAATAGGAAAAAACCCTCATTTGGACTCATGGATATTGTTTTAATATTGTTTTTGTGTTGTTCTTACTAATATTCCAGATTTTTACATGTTTTAGAATGAGTTTCTCCATGTATCTAAATGTATCATATTCATTTTTTCCATTTGAATATATATATGTGGTTATATATATATATATATATTTCTATATATATATATATATATATATATATATATATATATATATATATATATATATATATATATGGCTTATGTGTATATTGGTGTATAATTTGTGGTGGAGAGATGTTGTTGTGCTTGGGGAGAGAGTCTTGATAGGTTCGGCCAAGTGGCCATGGGGTGTGTGTGTGTATGTTGTGGTTGAATGTAGGAGAGGTGTTTGATGTTGTGCTTGAGTGTGTAATTGTGTGTGAGTTTGTGGGTGAGATAGAGGGGAGTTGTGTGGAGTGTTGTAGAGTGCTAGGAGAGGGAGGAAAGAACCCCCCCAAACTGCTGTGCTAACAGCCCATGGCTGTCCAGAATTTCCCACACAAAACAGTCCAACAAATACCCCTCCAAACAGTCCACTTTTCCTTCAAAACAGTCCCCACTTTGCCACAATTCAATCCACCCAAAAACCCAATGTACTGCTGTCCAAAAACCTGTCAAAACAGCCACCAAAATGCCCCCATGGCTGTCCTATTTTGCCAAGGACAGCCCCCCTAAAAACAGTCCACTATAACCCCAAACAGTCCATGTAAAACCCCCACTTTGCAGTCCAGTTTTCACCCTTCATGGCTGTCCTATACTCCACCAAAACCCCCCACAAATTCAGTCCAAGAACAGCCCTATAGCACCACTTTTCAGTCCCCACAAGTTCCCCCAAAATCTGTCCATATATTACCAATGTGTGTGTGTGTAATTGTGAGATGTGTGTGTGTGTGTTTTGTGAGGTATTAGTGAGTGAAACTAGTACCCTATAGTATAGCCTACATCTAAACTAGTAGGAAATCTATTAGGAAACCTATATAGAAGTCTAATAGAGTGTGGTATCATGTGAGAGTGAGTGGTGTTGATGAGTGTGGTATAGAAAAGGATAAATTCATGATATAGGTAAGGTAATGGGTAAAGGGTTAGCATGTGTCATAAGATGGCCTAGATACTTAGGATACCCAAATTTCTTGGTAGGTAAACCTTAGATAGGTTGATATCTAGCTACCCTAAGGAGTCTAGGTTAGTACCATGGATATTTGCAAGGTTTCCTTGGGTTTGGACAAGGTATCGGAATTTACCTTGGTAGTGTAATGTTAGTTTACCTAGGAAATATGGTATTAGTGTTAGGAGCCTAAGATAGAGTTGGAACCCGATTTCCTTGGTTTCTAACGATCAAATATGGTGCTCATAGACTAGTTTTGACGTCGGTTGACCTTTTTGACCAAAAGTCAACAAAAGTCAACCGAGAGTCAAACTTAGCCTTTAAGCGACCCGATTTGACCGAAACCAAACCAGTGTTGACCAGTTGACTAAAAATCAACTGTTAGTCAACATTAGACTAGTTTGACCTAGGGTTGACCCAGGGTTGACTCAGTGTTGACCAGAGTTGACCAGAGTTGACTTTTTGACCAAAAGTCAACTGTAAGTCAACCCTTGATCCCGTTCGACCTAGTTTGACTTGGATTGACTTCCAATGACCTAGTGTGACCCAGTATGAGCTAGTATGACCTAGTATGACTCAGTTTAACCTATATTGACCTAGTTTTGACTTAGATTTGCATTTATGGATTATATTAGCTTCCTTTTTCAGTATTTAGTCATGTTTGACTCATAGTATCTTATCTTAGGTCTGTGATCGCTCTGAGCGTCTGTTCACCCTATCAGCTCAGGACCACAGGCGAGTACATTCACTGATAGTTTTCTTTGTCTTGATATCTACTATATCCGATTCAGTTGTAGTGTTATACTCGATTTCCAGTCACGACAGTTCACGGACTAGTATGCGTTGGATCATGACATGGGATGTTATTCCTAGAGTTACATGGTATATTGGTACATATTCTGTCTTATTTCAGTGTATTGGTATAGACACCGATTTCAAAAGGGGACTTGCTACCCTCTTATGGAATCTCGTATCATAACGTGTCATGTCCAGATCCATTGTACTATTCGGGGATGGGGGAGTTATTAGTGGTTGTGTGATCAAATTCCTACATGGTTCTATGGTACATATGGTTCATAGCTATACCCTCGCCTCACGACGGGTAAAGCCTTACCCTATACGGTTGATAGCTTTTTATGGTGACTGGCCTTATCGTGTTCTATTATATACAGGGTTCATAGCCAGTCGGATGGAAAGCCTGAGTATATTTTTCCAAGTCGATCACATGACGCACTAATAATTTAAGGCACCTTTTATATTTATTTTCGTAGGAGGCTAAGTTCTGTTCGGGAGAAGGGTTACAACTCCGGTCCTTGTTTGGCTTAGGGGTTGTAACTCGGCTTCCGAATAGTTCCCAAGTCATCCTATATATATATGCATTATCGTCCTTTACAGTTCTCACATCATGATATGTATTTCCAGTTGATTTTGTCTTATATTTATTATACTGTCTCTTATAGCTTTTGTCAATTCACATGGAACTGCTGTTGGTGTTTGTACTTGCTCATTTTCCTGACAGGATATCGTTGACAAATTTTACAGATGATTTAGAGGCTGATTGCCCGACCTACTATGGGGTAGAGTCTGATGGATTAGAGTTAGACTGTGGCTTGTTGGTAGAGCCACTAGATTTTGCTCACCCTGAGTAGTGTAGTTTAGCTAGATTTGCCTGGCCTGCGAGCCAGCTAGCACTTTCAGATTTGTTGTACCTATTATATATTTTCTGAGACTCTGGATGTTGTGTATAGCTCTGACTTGTGGATCTTGGACTTATTTCCTGTTTCATCTATCATATTTCTTTTCCGTGCTATCTACCTTAGTTTGATATATGTGATTGAGACTGTATTGCTACGTCACCTCCATTCGGAGTGTATATACTGTACAGATACATTTATCTGTTTTAGTTGTAGCATTTACAGACCCTATATACAGCGTTCTAACCGTCGATACTGCGGCGTAGGCTGGACGTAACCACGTGCTCGTACCCCTCTTCAGGGTGCGGGTCGTGACACGTTTTTGTGGTGGCCCATGCAGGTCGGTGTCGCAATTAGTACGATCTCGTAATGGTGCTCGACTTAGAGTGCTAATTACGAGCCTGCGACTAGGATGCAGGATCTAGGGTATGATAGGAGTTACTCAATCATATTTTAGGAAATTTCTGATCTTTTGATTACCATGACAACTCTTCTTGCATTTGAATTCAATTGTCCTCCCTTGATAATATCTTATCTTGTGCCATATTGATCTTTTGGGTTCAATTCATCTTCAGGATGACGATCACTCGCTCTCAGGCAGCGGGTTCTAGCGCTGTACCGGAGAGGCCCGATCCGGCAGGTCTTTCACCTCCGGCTACGGAAGCAGCAGTGGCAGATCCGACAGTTCTTCCACCTCCGGCTGAGGGAGCTGCTATCTCAGTTCCTGCCCTTCCGGCGGGAGCACCAGCAGTGACGATTCCAGGAGGTCTTCCACCTCCAACAGCGGGACCGTCTATGGTTATTTCTGATGTTCTTCCACCGCCGTCTCCGATACCGGCAGATGCTCAGGGGATGATGGCCCTTCTGCAGCAGATGTTTCAGACGCAGAGAGCGCAGGCAGAGGCACAACACCGTCAGGCAGAGCTGCTGCGACAGACGATGGAGAACTCACATCAGTTAGCTATGGCTGCAGTGGAGAGAGGTGCACCGGCTACAGTTCAGGGAGCACCAGTGCAGCAGCAGGGCCAGGGGAGGCCCGGTACACACCTTGATTTCAGAAATATGAGATCGCGAGAGTTTAAGGGTACCGAGGGTATCCTATACGCGGACGACTGGCTAGAGGATGTCCAGCGGAGTCTAGAGTTGGCAGAGGTCCCGAGAGGTCTGTGGGTGACGTCTGCAGCGAGCCAGTTCTTCGATATAGCGCTGACTTGGTACCGCACGGATTCGCGTACGTCAGTGAAAGGATTGTCTTGGGAGGACTTCAGGAAACTCTTTAAGGAGAAGTTCTACCCGGACGTAGCCGTGTCAGCTTTGGAGGGGCAGTTTGCCAGTTTGGTGCAAGGGAACTCATCGGTGGACGAGTACGCAGCAGAGTTCTTCCGCTTAAGCAGGTTTGTTCCCAGTTTGGTTCAGGATGAGGGGTACAAGGCCCGGAAGTTCAGAAGGGGTCTCATTCATGCAGTGCGCACTTGCACATCTGGGCGACGAGATGTGACCTTTGAGCAGATCTTGATGGAGGCTGAGATTGCAGAGGAGGACTTCGGCCTCAAGCCGAAGAGGAGCAGTGACACCCTTGGAGCTAGTTCGAGTGCAGGGCCAGCAAAGCGCCCACATTTCCAGCAGAGACAGTTTCAGCAGCAGCCTCAGTTGCAGATTCAGCAGGCACCGGCGCGTGCCCAGCAGCACCCGGGTCAGGGCCAGAGACAGGCCATCCAGTGTGCCTTCTACAAGAAGATGGGGCACACCCGGGAGGCTTGCAGGATGAAGCTGGGAGTCTGTTTATTCTGTGGAGCTCCAGACCACCAGGTGAAGGACTGTGCGGTCCGTGCAGCCAGACAGGCAGGCCAGGACAGAGTACAGCAGGCTAGAGGAGGCCAGCATGGGCATGCTTTCACCATGGCAGTTGAGCCCACTCAGGCAGTAGCAGAGCAGAGTGCAGGTTCCGATCTTTCGATCTCATTTTCGCATTTGCTACCTTATAAACTGTTTGAAATTCGATTCTATCTGTTCCTTGTCTGTTTGATGAAAGTTTGTTCTTGTGACATGATTTTTTGAGATAAGTCGTATGGGCTAGGTCGCCTCGATTATGAGATTTTAGAATCCTCTAGGGTCATGCTAGCAGGCAGAGTGAGGACATATAGTCGGACTATGGACGTATTTCTAGGGTGTAGGAATTTAAGGTTTTCGCTGCCAAGCTAGCGGCAATGCGGAAAATTTTAAATACCATGATTCTAGAGGTATGTACCGTAGTTGAGGACTCTGTGATTATCGTAGCCTTGCTCACTAGCATGACAGAGATTCTGAGTATCATGATTATTGGACAGACGCATACGATTATCAAATTGCATGAATTTTCTGTGTTGCTTCGTTTTAAGTTTTTTTGGATGATTCTTTTAAGGTGGATAGACTTATATTTGAGAGTAATTTTAAAATTTATAAATTTAGTCATTTAATTCCTGCATTGATTTTTGAGATTTTAATCATTTTAAATTTTTAGCCATGACTTGTGAATTTAAAATTTTACTATTGTTTGGTTTTAATTTCGAGGACAAAATTTTTTAAGGTGGATAGATTTGTCACCCCCAGTTTCCAGAAACAGGGGTATTTTTGTCATTTTCTACTTTAAAAATTATTTTGGAATTATTTATTTGTTTATTGTATTATTTTGGGGTTATTTGAATCGGGTTCAAATTTCAACTCATTCCGACTTGTTTTGACTTGTTTCGGGGACCCGGGATAGTTTTGACCTTAGCGGGCCCACACACTAGCTAGCCATGGCCCACAATATTACCATCAAAAGTTAGAGGAATTTGTCATGACCCCATGGATTAGGTTAGACCTAATTAGAACTTTAGATTTATATTTTTAACCCCCAAACCCTAAGCAACCTTGTAATGAGCTAATAAAACAATAGATGGGCAAACTTGTAATTAGTGAAAAAGGGGGTTTGGAGCTAGCTTGGCCGGCCACATGTAGAGGGAGGAGAGAGAAAGGCAACTTGTTCTCATCCACTTCTTCTTCTTCTTCTCCAAAGGTTCCTTCTATTTTTGAGAGCTCCACCATTGTTCCATCTCCACAAATAGGTAAACCCTTCTCTAAAAATTAATTCTCCTTCTCATGTAGATTGGTTAGGAACCCAATAGGAATGATTCCCATGGTTGTGTCTCCATTAGAGACCATTTTGTGTCTATTTGGATATTTCTAGGGGTGTCCAACATGTAGGTTTTGTGTCCCAATAGGAAAAACCCTCATTTGGACTCGGATATTGTTTTAATATTGTTTTGTGTTGTTCTTACTAATATTCCAGATTTTTACATGTTTTAGAATGAGTTTCTCCCATGTATCTAAATGTATCATATTCATTTTTTTCCATTTGAATATATATATGTGGCTATATATATATTATATATATAT